>CALNVZ010002050.1:0-10071 GCA_940671915.1 Paracentrotus lividus | reverse complement strand
TCCTGATCTGTGGCTTCTCCAGGTGTTAAGAGTAGCATGTAAAGTTGAGAGCACTTGCCCCACCTCAGACCACCTTGCCTACATTATAATCGTGTAGCATTGTATGATTATATTATCACCGTTGGTAGGTATCTGGACTCATTAACTAAAAGACACGTATCATAGTGTCTCGGATAAATCTTTGAATTTCTTAAGTTATTTGTTTATGAGGGGGGCAATTATCATTATAAAGACTTTATGTGATAATTTTATTTTTTATTCTTAATTTTTCCCACTCCCGATTTATAGAAACCTGACGCCCTAATCTCTCTTTAACTTTGAAGCAGGCGGAAGTTCACGCGCTAGGACGATTTATATTGGTCTTAATAAAATTGAAATGAATGAAATTAATATATAATTAAATTATTAGTGAAAGTTTGAAGAAAATTCTGATCCAATTCGAAAATACGGCGAGAAAGTGTTAATGAATATTTTTAAGAAAACACTGCCTTTTGATTGTGTTGAGTCTCGGCGAGTCTCTCCCAACCCATTGGTTGTAGTATAAATTCCATAAATTTGTCTTCTTTAGTCATGGTTCTTGAATAAAGGAATGGGTCAATCCTTCGCCCCCATAATGTCATCCGTATATTGACACATATGTTATGCACATAGTTGGTTATGGTTCGGCGAGTCGCACAGGGTGACATAATGTAAGTTTCTGTATTGTATAAATAAATGACATTGTTGAATGTGGGGAAGTTTACACTTACCCACTACACAGTATGGAAGATGTGCTCGGCATGGTGACGTCAGGGCATCGCGAGATCAAAAACTTTCTGGAATATTCATAACTTCGAGATAACTTCCTCTGGTCGGGGATTTCATTTTACTCTCCAACCTATGCAACTACCCCTCTCATTACCGTTTTTCCTTTGTTTTGTTCTTTCCATTTTTTTCGAAGATCCAATAAAATATAACTCAGGGTGAAGAGCATATCCCTTTAATTCTGAAAAACCAATAATAGCAGGAATATTCACCTGTCTCAGCTTTCGATATAATGCAGCCTACTACGACATTTGCAATATATGCTAGAAGTTTTAATTTCAATTCAGCGGAACTTTTAATAAAGGAGGAATTTGGTGTTCATAACAGGGAAGCTGGTTTCAATAAACAAATTTATCATAGCAACTGACCAAGCGACTTAAAATCAGATTCTAAGGTTATGTTCTCATAACCAGATGTTCCCATTAATTCTAGTAGAGAGATGGTGGCTAAATTACCCTATGCGCTTTATGAGGTACAAAAAGGACATTAAATGTCACTAAACATTTAATTGGCAATCTATGTAATCTGGACTTTCTGCGTGCATCTGCTATGTAGGAGTTTTTCTTTATTTAGGGACGGCAAATGTACAAAAGGTTGAGGCAGTTTAGGACTTCGCACACTCTATGGGCCGAGGTCATCTTACACGTGGTTTATATTAAATATGAAATCTATTAATTCTGAGAATCATAATATTTGGGTTCAAGAATGGATTAGATAGAACTCTTTTGAGCTAGTCAAGCTACCAGGTGTAGGTAGTGTCGTTTAATTAGAATTCAGAAATATATCCAACATGAGTGAGCTATTTACCAGGTGGTGGTTGATTTAGTGTTAACTCGCAGCACATCTAGTGCTCGGACCTCGGGGGTGTGGCCATAATTCTAATCACCTTGTAGCAACTTCATGACTAAAACTCCCATCTTTGGCGATCTCATAAAATGCCATATCTGTTGTTATTCCTGAGACTCAATCATGGATTGATTTTTATGAGCGTGATTACGTGGAGGTTTAAAATATTTAGTGAGGATTTAAACAATGCTGAGCTAAATTTATCTTTTTAGCACGCAAAGGCGGATCCGCTATGACGCTCTAGAAAGAGGTCAATATATTTAGGAACTTTTAATTGTGAGTAAATATGAAATTCATTTTGTGGTTTATAAATAAATATTGCAATTTAAGACATTACAGAACCTCCAGTGAATACTGAGAGAAAAGCACTTATATTCCTAACCGCTGTCTGACACAATATAGCTGCTACAACATCTTTTACATTATAAGATGTAGTGTTTCCCTTTTCTCAATACGCTCGATCTTTCGCAATAAATAGGAATTGAATGGGTACATAGGTGGACACATTGTTATATAGGCAAGCAGCACATTTGGGCCGTCTCCTAAACATGGCAGTTTTTATCTGTATTTTGCCGGTCCTAGAGCAGGCTGGCTAACATAAATGACTTGCAAAGATTCCTTGTCTAAACACTCATACATACTGGAATGATTCGAAAAAGCTAAGAGAGATTTTGTGGCATGTTTTTATAGATGATGGAAACCTATCAGATCGCGTGAATTAATCATATATTCTATTGCGTAATGACACAACCAGCATTCATGAAAGGAGCTATGTGGTGCAAGACCCCGCGTGTGTACGCAGACGTAAACTTGGCATAGACATTAATCGTGCCCATCTCGGGGTACCCATAGCTTTCTGCCTATTAAAAAAGATAAAAAAAGACTATACCTTCCCATGCATTACTGCTAGTATATGTTTTGTTGGAAAAGTAATTGCCCAATCAATTCTATACAGAATCGGGACTTTTGTTTATAGGAACAAGCCGGTCCGCTATTGGCCGCGAGGCATTATTCCATCTTTGTACAATTATAGAAGATAATCTGCATTTTTTGCGATGAAAGCGTAGATTAGCCAAAGAAGAATTGAGGGGTGATCACAGATTTTTTCTACAAATTCACCCTTCTTAATCGCAAAGTTTCGCACCTGTCAAACATCATCCATAGTATGTTTTGGGCAATTGGATCACTGAAAGTACTACCCCGGCAAGTTCGGTGTTTTGCTTGCCCCTGGCCTTTCTTCCCGCTAACGTCGCCTAGGCCGTCGAACTTGTCAGGCCATCACTATACACCAACCCAGGTATTCTTTGCTTCTGTGAGGCCATTCAGATTCCGAATTCATTTTATGTTAAATTTCCAATCTCAAGGGTGCAAAACAAAAGGCTCCTCAGCAAGATATGCGACTCAGACATGGCCCCACTAAAGGCCTGTAAATTGAGTCGCACGTACAATCGATGGGGGGACCTTCTTCAGCATCAGGGGTTTACCTTTCTTTCGTAGGAAGATCCGCTAAATTGTGGTCAGGTCTATATAAGCTCTCTCCCTATACGAAATACCATGGAGATGGCAATCTGCATCTTGTTTAGGGTTTTAAAAGAAAAGAAGCTTAACACAAATTGCTTTCTTAAGAAAGTTTCTTTTAGATTCCCCAGACGTAATGATCATTGATGTCTTTCATAGAAATCTAGGGTTATGATTATCTCTTTCAACCGTGTATTGCAGATGAGAGAAAGGGGATTCTACATTACAGTGAAAGATGTGCGTGTAATTTCTTGCTACAATATGTCTATGATCGCCATCAGTTCCCATATTTGTAGCGCATCCCATCCAGGCTCAATCTATTTTTGCGTAAAGAATCAAGAATGCATAACTCATACATTGTCATATGTCATAGTAATGAAAGGGATAGCCTCTGGAGACGCATAAAGTATAGTTGCTTTATAAATAAGTCACGAAAAATAATAGACAATATAACATAGATAAAAAGAAGTTGACAGAACGGATCTACAATGTAAATTAGAGTAAGTAATGTATTATCTTTAACGAAACAGGATGCTTCACAACACGCGAATAATTGATACAGCTATAATTCATAAATGGCGTGATCTATGTAAGGTGTACTTAGTGGTAGTATGAAAACGTAACAAATTCTCATAATAGGCTAAGGACCACTTTTTTTAGATACAACAGCCGTTCCGCTTATGGGGCCGGTAGGGCCCGAATATAATTTTAATGGGAGTCTATCTGATGTCACTATTTTTGGGGCAGATTGACAGATTATGAACCACTCGTTCTCATGCACTTTTATCTATAACTGTTTTTAATGATAACATATAAGGTCTATCTCTTATTTGTTAAGCAACTTTTAGAGTGGTCATGTTTCTCTCGTCCCACATAAGGGGTTTAATCTATTGTGACGAAGCATTACCCCATCCTAATGGTCAACTTGATACTCGACATCCTATTCGGCAATTCTGTCATTCCGTGTCCAGGAAAAATGTCGTAACAGTCGGAAAAAAATTAGTTAGCTGTGGTGAATATTTTTAAAGTAAGGTATGTATGTGGTATCAAAAATAAAGCCAAAGATTTTCCTTGCTGATGCGCTTTTGTAATGGTCTGTGAATGTTTCTCTTTCGTAAAAAAAAAAGTTTTCTAATATATTCTGTTGAGACGATGGGCAACGATAATCGTAAGTTGAAGACCATGTCATGGCTCGATATAAGCGATAAACCTATAACAAGTCTTTATGTGACTGTTATTGTATAGGTTCTTCTTAGATGGGTAGTTATCGTTATTGAGAATGAGAATCATGATAGCGGTCTACACAAAGAAAATAAAGAAAGTTCGGGCTAGTGGGTTTTTTTTCTGGGCAGCAAACCAATTTCATTTGCTGAACAACGCTGCAAAGGCGAAAAAAATAAAATTTTTGTACGACCTGTGAGATAGATAACAGTTTCTTATGACAAAGTACAAAGTCGAAATTTTATTCACATAAAACAATATCAGACAGAATGCTGGCAAGCTATGCCCTGGTGACGAGGTGCATAGCTGCCACTATGGTGTTGCAATTTTGTAAAATAGCGATCAATTTCTTGTGCATCATACAAGATAATTCATTAACTTTCTTGTTATCTAGCTTCTGATTTTCTTCACTAGTTTAATCTGTTGTTTCTAATTTTTCTGCTTTCTTATAACAACTGTTATTTTGGGTCCAGATATTCCCTTTAAAAATCCTCTAAGAGGCAATGCAAGAGATTTGTTGCTTGATAATCCAGTAAATGTGAGGGTGGGATGATGCACATATTAATTATTGTAATCTTTTATTATTTTGCATGGCTTTAGGATAATTAGTTTTATGTATATACAAGTGAGTAGATCAAATTTAGCTCAACACTGATACGCTATAATTTCCAAATCACTCGAGATGTAGATAATTTTTTTTTCAATCGGGATTCAACCTCCTTGTTTAAATTTAATGAGAGCTAAGTGGGGGGGGCCCGGGGGGGGGCTTCAAATCTAGGGTTTACTACAATGAAGACGCCTTGTAGAATAGCCACAATTAGTGATGTAGATTAGTGACGCTACAAAACACACTGTAGAAACGAAGAGCTATAGAATAGGTGAATACCTGCCCACTGAAGGATATCTGGCAAACAGCCAGCTCGTCTGACATGATTATATTAATCCCTGTATTTTATGTCTATTTAGCCGCGGGAGATCCGTGCAGACCACTTTAGTCCATCATATATAGCAGCGAATTTGGAGTATATAAACGCTTAATTTTTTTTTTTTTTTTTAATGGAAAAGGCGGGCTCCCTGTGGCCGGGAGGCATATAACTTTTAATTGAATAGAATATCATTTTTTCCGAATGATTGCAGGATACTTAGGAAGGTTTGGATATCACCATAATTTGGAATGAGCAACTTTAGTATTTTACATGTGAATTATTAATATCCACTGATATACAACTCAATGCTTGATAATATAACATGACTTTTGCAAAATCCATTACACAAATAATGTGAAATGAAATGAAGTTGTCTGTAACTTTTCTTTTTAAGAGCATGAATTGAAACAAATTCTTCCCTCATTCAACTCTATGCATCATGCATAGGCGTTTTCATAAAAGTCAATTTATTTACTTTTTTTTTTTTTTTTTGGGGGGGGGGGTTGAAAGATGGGTTTCCTTTGTTATTTACGTTCTGTGTTAGTATTACTCCCGTCCACAGGGCGGCCGAGGCGTTGTATGAGGAGTACTTTTTCGTTGTCTATCTAGCATCAACCGACCGCCAAGTTCCTAAGTACAACACACGAATCGCCCGAGTCATTGCTCGGCTGTGCCAGAAGCGGTGCTCATCTTGGTACCCATCACGGGCGATGAGCTGGAACCGGTTCCGCCCGACACATATCCGCTACTGCGCTGTCAAATTCCTACAACCAACCAGTGTTGCGAGCGTTGGCGGGCTCCCAGCGCGGAGTCGTTCCGGCGGCTTAGTGAAGTCGTGTAGCTCGGGAGTAGGTCAGCATCGAAGGGATCCAATCGCGATGATTGCTGAGATGACGCTATGCAGACAACACACTTTTTATCGGTGTTTTCGACCATGGATTGGACTGTTAGGGTCCGATAAGAGAGCATGCACCATTACGAAGCTATATAGCTGGTGGCTAGAGTGAAGGTAGGGCGGGAGGCGGACTCGAAGTGCGGCCACGAGGAAAGTAGCAGACGTTATCCTGGGGGGTCTGGTGTGTTGCGTCGTTGGCGACGGGAGTATAGGGATGAGTATTTTTTGATGATCATTTGGTCATTGTAGATGGTCAGGTCTGATGCTAGACTCGTTGAGGACATGGCGGTCCCGGGAGTGGTCGAAGCCATCGAGCATATTACTCAGGACTGAAGAGGGATAACACCATTTGAATCGTAAAAGCAGCATAAAGGAAGGAATAGATTAATTTTTAATATAGATGTGTCATGTGAGATGATTCGTAGAGACAAGACACCCCTGACGCTCTCCCCCAGCCCCCTGACAAACCTCGCATCAGTGTGTCGGTAGTAGAACTTACACACATCATGAGCGCGTACTTAATAGGTTGTTTCACCAAGCCATGTTAATAACCCGTGGAGATATAAACCGAAAATCTTTTTTTTGGTAAAGCGGTCCGCCTATTCGGAGGCATATAACTTATATAAAGAAGATGATAATAAGTCATTTTTTTTCGCCCGATGGGGAAAATTAGCAGAAGCGCAGGAAGGACTCCAGCTCCCAGTCATGGTTACGAGATGCGAGCGTGTCTGTATGTAAAACGTCATTTGCGGATATAGAGATGGTAGCGTGTGAAGTGACCTCCGGCGAGCACCTGCAGTTATCTGGGAACATGCATGGCGGGACACAGGGTACCCCGTATCGAGTAGCAGGTTGTAATCGTCTTGGTGCATGTATGTATGAGCGCTATGGTGATTACGTATTAACATTAGACTGGGATGTGCGGTGATTTGCCACTGAAACGGGATCGTCCTATTGATGCTTGGCATGTCTAGGGGGTTTGTGTTAGACGTGGATCCGGAGGTTGGTTGTTTTGTCTGTTGTTGATGTGTGGTTGGGTAATAGGAGCGGTAGCCGGAGGGGCTCTAGGGAAGCCTATGAGCCCGAGACAGGCGAGGAAGCCACGATTCAAGACTGCCAGCCTACTGATCCGCAAGGCCAAGCTAGTCCACATGAGATAGTATATAAAAACGATTTTTTTTTTTTTCCTTTTCGGGAAAAGCGGGTCTGCTATGGCGCGAGTGGGAAAGAGAAGGATAAGGGGAAAAAAACTGGGCGATTCTGGTGTGCAAGCTCTTTTGGATCGGCTGCCGTTGATCCTGATTTAGTTTCCCGCAACATTTCTGCCCCCCCCAGTTCCTGATAATAGGAAACTGGAGTTAAACATTCCGCATTCCTCGATCGCAAATGCCGCGGTTTTTTGTCTTTTGGTTTCTGTTTTTTTTTTGTTGTTGGGGGGTGCTCCCCTCCCTGGGTATGGGCGCAAGGGCGCAAAAGTGGGAAAAGGAGCAAAATAAGGAAATTAAAAAAGAAAGAAAGGAGGGGAATGGAAAGGGGCCAGGATAAAGGGAAAAAAAAAGGGAAAAGGGACAAATGAAGAATAATAATATTAAAAACGATGCGGGAAACAGTTTATGGTTGAGGTCGGGAAGGCCAGTGCAAAGAGTTATTGGCGTAATTGATCTACTGGAATTACGGGGCGCCCCACAGTGGGAGTAAATTGCAGGGCGGGGGGGGGCGAATCGACTACTGGGGTGCGCATGCCAGGGCAAGTTACTTGTGTTTGTTGTATCTGCGTTATGACGGAAGGGGCCCAAATAGAATTGAAATCAAGTGCGCGTGTTGTTGTACTCAGGGGCCAATTTTTTTTCTTTTTAATAAAGTATACATAATCCTTTGATTTAATTTTGTTTTAGTCAAACGAGGTTTAAAACAGAAAGTGGTTACAAATGGATTGGTTTACACATTAGTCATTCCCAGAAGTTGAGGGGGCAATGATGAGTACACTCGACTCAAGTGTTCGAAGGAAGTTCGTATTGATGCTCCGCCTCGCATGGGTATCTGTTATTTTCTTCTCCATGTATCAAAACCCCCCTCGCCCTCCAAAATCGACTGGGGCCATACCCCGCCTGATATTGTAATAATAATATATAATAATATGAATAAATTAGGAATACAAAATAAAGAATAAAAAATAAAACCATGAAAAGAACATGACATTTCCTGTGAGTTTTTCGGTCTGCTAGTGTTATTGCCTGGGAACTAGGGGAGTCGACGTAGGGCGTAATGCCCCCGCCCCCGGGTAATGCGAATGGGGTGCCAGACGAAAAAGGCGTGAGAAGACAGACGTCGAATAGGGTGACGAGCGAATGGCGTGATAGAAAGCAGTAAGTTGTCAGAGACAGAAAGGAAAAGAGGGGGAAGGAAAAAAGGAATAAAAAGAGAGGGATGCCTAAGGCGACTTTAAGGCGGAAGGGGCCAATTAAATCGTCAAATCTTAGGAGGGGCCAACATGAATCTTTAACCTGGGGCGCCATTGTGTTTTATTATTACTATAGGACTTATGATTGATTTGTTGGTAAGAGTTAAGGTTGCTTATAAACGCCCCATTGATTACAGTAAGTTAGGGACGAAATTCCAGAATAATATTCAGAGACGGGCCGTCGTTTTGCAAGCAATGTTTGGAGGCCGCTCCGCTAAACAGTGGAGTGTTGTTTTGGGTTTTGTTTGTTGGTTGTTTTTTATTAAAGTTTCTGAAGCAGACGGAGAAGGAAAAACGAAGAACAAACAAAAAAAGAAAAGAAAACAAACAACAACACTAAAGCAACAATAAACAACAACAAGAGAACGGTAAAGGTGCTCTGTCCTTGTGTTTTGTGGTATTAGGGCCATGAAAGGGTTTTCTGGGGTGGGGGGGGTCATTGGGAGAAGTGACGGGCTTCGGGGAGTGCTCTGAGGCGCGAATGGGCCAGAAAAGCGACAGGGAGAGAATAGTAATGTGGGCCGGGGAATAAGAGACCAATGGAAAAAAATGAAGAGAAGGAAGGAAGGAGAAGGGGGAAGCAGGGACACGATAAGACGCGCGCCTATAACCTATCGACCCTCGCCCCATTGCGTCTAGCCCCTCTTCCCTCCATCAGCTGGCGCTCCCGGGTGGGCTTTGGGGCACGTCTCCTGGTAGGCTGCGAGACGAGTTCGGCGAGAGGCCGGGGTATGCAGGCTAAAAGGGAAGGGAGGAGAAAAGGGAAAGGGATAAGGTAAAAAAGGAAAAATGTAGTTGTTACCAGAAAAACAAAGACTGGGGAAAAAGAGAGGGCGGCGAAAGGGGGAAAGGGGGGGGCAGAAAAAAGCGAGGAACATAACACCCAGGCCAGTGTCGTCGGCACAATCAAGGACCCTCTCGTCCATCGTACTCCGTGTCCGAAAAGCACCCCAGTCTCCCTGGATATCAGAATGTTGTCCAGGGAGGTAGCCTTGCGGAGGGGCAGTGAACCCTTTTATTTCCCCGGGCCAGCAAAAGCCAGAAACAATCATCGGAATCAAGATATTTGATTTCTTATGGAACAATAAAGCAATTTAAAAAGACCCTGATCAACAGTTAGAAAAAGAAAACGTACGAAAGTTAAATATAAGATTTAGGTCTTTGATCAAGCCTACACCCGATCTGGTCATTGAGAATGTGGAATAGTAAATCGGATAACTGATTTGGGAGAAAAATAGTCGTAATGTTCAGGGCGTCTCTCGTTCCCGCCGACGCTCCTCCCCATGCCTTTTACACTGCGGTTGATGCGGTACTTAGGTATGTATGGATAGAATGAGCGTAAAATTGGCAACGTGAAATCCAGTCTTTCTTCGGATACATTTGTCTTCGTTTTCCGGCCA
>CALNVZ010002049.1:0-12703 GCA_940671915.1 Paracentrotus lividus | reverse complement strand
GATATTTGTCTACCATGTCTACTGACGTTCAGTATACCTCAATGAAAATTAGATATATTGATTAAAAAAAAGAGCCAGAATGATTTTCAGTAAGGTTTATTTGCTACCCTGTAACATAAATTTTAACCATTGTCAAAAAGTGAGAAGGCAAAAAAACATGACTGCGCTTGAAATGCGTGCAAAATGAGTTAGTTCGCAGACAGGGCACTATTCAGTTTTGCTTCACATAATGACAAGCCTTTCTAAAAATTGTGAAAAACATTGTCATTGTTCTTGGAAATAATTCCCTGAAATTTTTGGTTTCATTGATCATTAGTACAATAGTAGAATATGAAGAATGGAATGACATTGACGAATCTTTGAATAACCTTTTAGAGTAAAACCACCGAATATCGGACGTTGTTAAATATCGGACAAATTGGTCTTCAACTCCCCCCAGACAGCTAATGGTGCCGCCGCGCACTAGGGGGGTATCTTGCGACATGCACATATGATAGATGGGGACTTGCCTTTCAATGTACACTGCAAACACTAGTAGATGTCAAGGTCTTGCTGCTAAATAAATATCTTCAGGGGTAAAATCCATAAAATTTTTTTTTTTTATATTTTTTTTTTTTTTCTTTTTAATTTTTTTTTTGTTTTTTTGTTTTTTTTTATTTTTTTTGCTTTTTTGTGATTCCTCAAGAATCCCTTTATGATCCCAGGTTAATTTTGCGACGTCAAAGATCGACAGACACCAAAAAAATTCAAGCGGGAGAACTCGATCTTGCTAGGAATATAACAAGCTCGAGATGCTCACATGTTTCGCTGTATCGAAAAAAAGTGAAATCGTACCGGTCCCACGGTCTACCAATGAATTTTCCAGCACCCTTTCTAAAATAGCCACGCTGCTTTCATATCGGACCATTGGTGGGCGCGAAGTGATGCGGAACACCTGCGTGCTGTATCATCGGCTATTATCAAGCGCTGGCTTTTTTACGGGGCTGTCGCATTGAGATCACTCAACACATCGGTTAGTTTAGAGAGCGGAAGAGGTTCTTTTGGTAAGTAAATAAAAATATATCATTATTTACCGGATTCTGTTTATGTAATTTTTTTTCTTTGTATTTATAAAAACGGACACTCTACTGTGCGATCAGAAATTAATTGCTTATTTCGAACAATCAGCAATATGGGTTCTAGTTAAGTTTTAGAGCGTGATTTTGAACTGTCCAAAATCGATTAGACGGCGAATCGCTATGAATAAATCCGATATTAAACGCAGGGCTAAACATTTAAGGGGCGCCCGGGGCGCCCGGGGCGCCGTGATATCACCTTACATAGGACCCACCTCAAATACATCAAGATAACACAGTAAGAACATCTTGCAGCAATGCGAGTGCTATTTGGTATAGAGCGCGATTACACCACAGATTAGTACAATCTATGTTGCGTTACGTGAAAAAAATACTCTATACCCCGTCTACGGTATGAACCACTAATATGTGTCACGTTGTATTTCATACGCTCAATTCCGATCAATCTTGAGTACAGAAGTATCTTAAACTTTCATTAGTGGAGAAATTAGTACTAAAAAAGTAGGTCTGCCCTCCACTGATATTGACCTACAGAATTTTTGCAGGCTATAGAAATTTTTGGAATATGAAACTCGGTATGTAGCTATTAAAATATTTTGATGACTATTTCAAGCACCAAAATGTGATATTTAACTAATTTCAAGTAAAATATCAGAGCAGAAATGATCCTGATATTTTTTACCGCCGATTGTCTGCTAGTCCACGTCCATGTGTGCTAATATGGGTGTAAAGTTGAGACTGGCACTTTTTGAAGTTTTTGCTCATGGTTTTTTAAGGCTAAAATATTTGGTCTTGGGTGTCAGTTTTCAAAGAATGAACTATAGATAATATAATCTTGAAACCTTTTACCCAGAGTACATCTGAAATTAGTTTTCAAAAAAGGTAAAAAGATGTATTTTTTTTGCAGTTTTTCCTGCAGTGTTTGTGGCATGAACTGTGGTGCATGCCTCCAGAAGTGCTTGGGCAGAATCTGCAGCAGAGGCCTCTGACAGCAGGTGCATTTCGGAAGATCTAACTTGGAAGGGGTCTTTAAAAGTGATACAGTGATGTCCTGATGAAATCAATTATCTTAGCATACTTTGGTTGAAATGGTGGATGATTTTTTTTTTTATTTTTATCAAACTAGACCACAGAAAAGTTCAGTAGGACTATCACCAAAATGTTTTCTCATATTTTTTTTACACATCTTTTTTTGGATGTCAGTTTTTCATTTCGAAAGAAAATTATGTTCATGTCTTTTAATTTATTGATTTATTGCAGCAATGAATTAACTGACATGCATCAATGATTGTAATTGGTTATGGAATATGAGATAGTCAAAAAAAAAGGGTGGAAGTGAAGAAAAGGTGTCATCAATAACTCGCCAGTCCTGTCATACACAATTTTTTTTTCCTCTCAACACACCAGCTCAACTGCCTCCTGCATGTTCGAAGCTCCTACAAAAAATGGGGGAAACTTTGTTTCTTTGTTTTATTATCTTTCCTTTTTTTTCACGGGCACACCAGATATTGATTCGGCTGCCCTAAAGGTTTTGAAAATATTGGATACTTGTTGCCCGCAGGGAACCAAAAAAAAATGTTAGATGCTTGAGCGTGTTAACGAGCGCATCCGATATTTGAGACAAAAACAAGTCTCTCAGTGAAGCAATAATTAAATCGTTTCCATATTTTTTTATAATTCTGATTTTTTTAAATTAAGAATATAATGAAGCATTTTGTGTACTACTCAAATACATATGAGTTTTATATAATTCGGCGATTGCAATTTTTTTTAGAATCCAAAAATGCTTAAGTGTCCGGTATTTGGTGGTTTTACTCTACTTTGAATTGATATTGAGGTCAAACTTTAGGTGCGCAGACTTAGGCACTCCCTGTACACTTATGCATGAATTGACCTTGTTTTCTTCCAATGGAAAGTCAATGCAGAAAAGTGTCTTGAGAGTGAGACTTGAGCAGCTCGAGCCAAGTCAAGGTGGCAAATATATATGGCCGTGTGTCATGAATTGGGTGCAAAATGCGTTACATGTCCAAACATTTGTAGAAATGAACATTGTCACAAACAAACATCTCTAGTTTCTTTAATGGTAAGTCAAACATTTATAAAAGTATACATATATTGAAAGCTGAGATGGTAAGGAAGATGATTAACATATTATTTTGCCTGTACAGGGTGTGTCATTAAAGCTATACAAGGTGTTATAAGAAATAATGGTTTAAAATGTTTCATAATTTCAAGGGCAACTAATTTCATATTGTTTGCATTAAATTAAATAAATAAACTTAGACTGTGTTCATAAGACCCTATGCTTCTAAAAAATACAAACTTGTAATACAAAATTATCATTTCCAACCGCGTTACAGAGTGTATAAAAAAAAATTAAAAATGCTTAAAACTGGCAGCAATCCTGTCTTTTACATTTGAATTACAAATTCAACAAAGTTTATTACAAAATATATGTTTCCACTCAATTGCGTTACTACGTACATGCAAAGAAATGGGTGAAAAAACACAATTATTGCTATAAAATGGCATGTTGCAATTTTTTATGCCTACAATGCATTGTCTATGGGCCGTGCATACATGAAGTTTGTTTTAATTGATTAATTAATTGTAAGTGACTTTGAAAAGTCTACTTCACATTTATTTAAAACCAGATAAATTCCAAAGAGATTGATATATCACTCAACCTATAAGAACGATTGGATACAAATATATAACGCAACAAAGAATAGAAGTAACAAAAATTGGAATTCCCTATGCTATAACACATGCCTCCACCGTAGGATCCTCCCCTCCCTACCTTACCCCACTCAAATTAACTTTGTATTAAAACTATGAGCAGGACAAAGCTGAAACTTCACAGACATGTAGCATGATAAATTATCTACAATTTGAGACATTGTACAGCTCATGACTGTACTTTGTTTTCATGCTATGCGAAAAAATGTTAAAAATTTTCCTCCAAAATGTAACACCTCCACCCTTTTACTATACCCCAATATATGACACATGACCATATACAAATAACATTGTCACAAAGTCATTGCCCTGGAGAGAAGTAGAGAGGGGTGCATTATCTTTCTCTACTTAAATACCCTTCCTGAAATTTAGCTTGTAGAACTCAATATCATAACTTATAATTTATATGGGATATCATATTCAGTTAGTATACATGTAGTTACGCTAAAATGATCAACAATGGCAACATCCTTTAAAAAATTTGATGAACATTTCTTTAGCAATAACTTACACACAATATACCATACATAAATTTACTGCTGTTTTCATTAAATAGATAGCTTTGAAATGAAAAAGAAAATACAAATCGGTGCGAATTAGCTCTTGTTTACATTAAATGCGGAATTGAATATTACTTTTGCGATAATGGCGATTTATGTAGGAGTTCGATTGACTAAAGCATCTTTTTGTTTGCTATATATGCATTATGTTGAATGCATAAAGTGCGAAATTGAAACGCCAGTAAAGCTCAGGCAAAAAAATTTAGCTAAATGTGCTGCACTCATGCTATTGATTGAATGGAGCATGAATGACGGGAGAACCTATATTAAATATTTGTTTTATTTAATTGTTATATTGTCTTCAACCCATTATCCCCCCCCAGTGTGTGGCTTGATAGTTCTGTGTAGCAAGTAGGCCTGCCAGCTCGTTGCAAAAATATATAAATAAAAAGTATAGAGAAACAAAAGCATACTTACCTGGTAGGCCTACATGAACAGGTTCATTCTAGCTTAGGCACGACAAAAATTCTATAATCAGCTCTGTTTTTATTTTGTGAAACATTGGTATTAGTCGAAAGTTATGTGTGTGTTGAATACGTAATGAGCTCAGATGGGTACTCCCTGTCTTCTAGCGGTATTCTTATATTACAATAAGAAATGTCTATTTGACATGGAAATTTTCTAGCATTTAATCCATACTATGATACTAGTTCAAATTATATTCTAATAAGAAAGAAAACTATGTCTCCATAGTAGAATTGTGTTGTGTTTATCTTGACCTGGAGAGTATGTTAATCGGTTGTGTCTTGTTGGGTATTATTGTTCGAGATAATCTTAGACACACCAGATCGCTGATTTATTCTTTTCATGATCGACAGTAATGCAAAAGTAGGATATCTGATTTTGCGCTGAAAGTACAGACTACGTTCAGCTTTCCAAAATTCAACCAAACCTCGGGGTATTTCTAAGATTTATGTCTACCTCTGGTCAGAGAGATAAGGATAAAAGTGAACTAGGAGAGATGGAAAAATTTTTGCAGTAGTCGAGAAGAACATAGGCGATCTGATTTGAGGGGCTAAGCGTGTGAATATTTATTGAGGTGTAATTTGTTGTTATTGGCTGATGACTTGGATTGTGATTGAAGACTCAGCATTCGTCGAGAACGAGGGAGGTACACATAGAGGTATGCGGGGTCAGGAGGTAAGTGCCATACCCGTAAAGATGTTTTCAGAATTCCACTTAGCAGCTGGTAAGGTAAGGATCTGGCCAATCGTAACCTGAATTCAGAAAGCAGTCGGCAATCATAGAAGCCGCACTTTTCTGTTATTTTGGACGTTGCTTATATTTTGTAGCTCCTGACTGGTGTAAAAAGTAAGGGATATTAATGTACCACAGTGTTGAACTTTTAATCTACTTTCAAATACTTTCAATTTTCTTTGGAGTCCATGCAGCATAAGATCTAGCCGAGTACTTTCTCTGTAACTACGAATAACCGAACTGATTAGGTTTTGTTCCATATCTATTCACAATACTTTTTACAATATTCAGATATGATAATACTACATATAATGTGCCCTTTATGAGTAGTGATTACCGGTATTAGTAAGTGTTCTCTTCTGAATATGTTAGAATCACAGTGAAATTCCTATGAGCGTTCACAAATATCAAAATTACGGAGTGAGTTTAGCGGAAATTACTATCTATTATTAGCCCCGCCAGGTCGACAGACGTCGCAAGTGCGATGGAGAGACTGATACATGTACAGTTGTATAATTATGTCCACGCTATTTGCTTATTCAGTAGTCTACGTCTCGTCGGGACTGTTGGTACAGTACAGGTCATCTTAATTCATAACTTTTATAAAATAAAGCGTTAACACCTACTTGCGCATATGACAATTTGACATTAAGCGCTTAACATAAAAAAAAAACGTTTTTGTGCAAAATATATTTCTGATATCTGGCAATTGTTGGTACGGCATAATTTTTATGCCAGTGGCTCGGTCACTTAGTTTCGTTTTTTTAACTGCAGCTTATGGGGTCGGCCTGAATAAATGAAGGGAAAAAAAGTAAAGGGTCACATTAAGTCAACCAAATTTGATCCTGATCTATGGTCTCTACTTGTCTGTATAATTTCGTTTGATACTCTTGATCTCTATGAGTTCATACATCAGTTGAAAAGCTTTCCGCGAAATGGTTTTCAAATAAATTGTATCTTCAAAGTAAACGGAAATTCGGCCTGCAGATAATGAATGTGTATAGTCAATTCAGATGACTGGTTAGACACAATTCTCCTATCAATAGTCTCAGGAGCAGATGGCTAGGAGATGCAACATGCATTGTCAGATTTGATGTAGTGATAGAATACATGCTACTAACTACAGTTGCCCTAGTGTAATTATCGCCAGTATATTCATCAAGTATTCCTTAACTTTCAGAGTAATAAATTATTGATCTGATCTTGTCTTGGCGATCCTGATTAATGGTGACAGCTTCATAAGGTTTCCACGTCGTTGTACCTTGATCATCTATTAAAACTCACATGTATATATAGACTATGTGATGTCACATCAAATCGAGATGGGTCGCAGACATGAGTCAATAATTGCCGTTTGACTGTTGCAAACTAAATCGGGTTTTTTGAACATATTCCTTCCTTCTCCCTTCTGATAATGCTCATCTGTTTTTTTGATGTGCACACCAATGATATTGAGTTCGGACAAATCTAAAATATAACTCCCCAAATTTACATTAAAAAGTCTATTTTGCCTATTTACCAATTTCCTTCACATGATCATTTGCTGAATTTGCTCTTGACGATCTTGTCTCTCATTTGATTGATGCATATAATTATATCTACGTCCGCTCGCTCCAGCCCCTGGGCCCTCTTATTTGACTCTCATCAAGACTTCACTATGTTTGTGTCAGTTGTGTAGTCTTTATTTTTCCCCTTCTTAGGAACATTCGTTATTCATGGAATGATGACGACAGTTTAGCCAAATGCTACTTATAACTATGAAGAAATTTGAGAGCGTCTGCGTAAAGATTTTGGTGCTTGAAGATGTCCAGGAAGTGAGCTCGATAGCTGTTTGTTATCAGCTCTAATTGCGAGAACCGCGTTAAATGGAATTGAAGCTTTGTAATATGATTGTTCAAACGCATCTATCGGTGTGATTTACATGTACTTTAAAGATAATCTTCTCAGTGTCGATGGAAACAATCATTGCTTGTTTACAATTACCAAAAGCATGATTGCAAAATAAAAATACTACACCCACGAATTTACAGAAATTCTTATTTTCTGAGAAAAGAGCAAAATAAGCATAAATTTTTGTAGCGAGTTGGGCCGCTGAGTATATCGCAAGTGCAGTATTCACGGATCTGTATTGTACCGAGACTGCGGCCGCCCGTATTCCATAAACGATATACTTAACATTTAGTCTAAGTGATTCTTTGTAAGACTTTTTTCCAGGGACAGTAATAAACATTCTTAGCGTTAACAACACGTTAGCCTTGTTCTACGTCAGAAGTCAAGCAAATTCTTAATTTATTAATATTGGCATTTTTAATTTTTTGTGTGGTCCTCTCAAATGAGCTTACCAATTTATATACAACTCATCAAGTTTAGCCAGTAGTTAGTAGGCTTATTGGATAAAATCTCAATTTTTTATGTGCGATTGTAAGGGGGTTGCAATCCATTTAAGACTTTGACTTTGGCAAAATCTAAGCTAATTTATGCTTCATTGCATAACATAGGCTTGAACAGAATTCTTTAAGCGCGTATTTATGGAATACGCCATTTAAAGTAGCAAAATTGCTTTATTCATGCTTTTATTGAAACGGGCCCAGGTCTAATTGGAGATCTGATGTTGATAAGTTCTCAAATTTCGTCTGAATGCATTCATGTAATGTGGTAGATCAATCTTTTGGTAGTCTCAATAGTATTTGTTGTAGAATATGGCGCGACTCAATGAGCGCCTTATATTTAATGGAATGCAGCCTGAGAATTTGATCTCATTCTATATTTGTGTCGTTTTTTTAAATAGCACTCGACCACTTCCTTAGTCTTAATGTCCTCTTTGTTCACAGTCACAATTCTGGCTCTGTTTTCGAGCCGCTCGCACACTTCGTCTCTACGAGGATTTCTCGTTTTGTGATAAGTCCGCTGTGCTGTGACAGGGCTCCCGTCACGTAGTGAGCTCGGTAGGGCATCTTGTATTAGAGTGTGCAACATGCGAGGTGAAGTTTTTTGCCATACCTACGAGTACAGAGAACGGGCGACAAGTGATTATATCACGGACTTGACTTAACGACATTGATGATATAAGATTTTGAAATCATCAACTGAAGAAGATCTATGATACAGTATGTATAGTTGACGTGTTCTCCGTAGCCTTAGATGTTGTGACCGCAGCTATACTTTTAATCTTGTAGTAATGAACGGTTACCCTGGTCTATACCCACTTGCTCGAAGTGGATATTCTCCTTTTGCACGATGTATAACTTACTTTGTGTCTTATACACAGTGCAGTTGATCATTTATATATTTGTGTTCTGTACGTTATCTCTTGCGTCCTCCTATTGAGTGTCCAGTCGGGTCAAGATTGCCCAAGTCAGAGCAGTGCGTTCAAAAATGGACAATGAGCGCGAGCGGGGCGTCGTTACGGGTACAAGTTGAAAGCGTCTACAAACTGCAAATTGATCTAAATACCGAACGGGGCGTGGGACCAAACGCGTAATGCTTTGAGATATTGAAGCAGTTTGAAGAACAACTCCAGATGGCAGGGTAAGTATTTACATTTGTTCTGATCTTCTTTAAACACTCGAATATCACTCTTTATTGCATGATCGGAGAAATAATTATTGATTTATTGAATCTTTTCAATGTTCTGTGTATTATTGCATCACGATATATTAAAATAATTTGTTTTTGTGAACACAGGTTTATATGCTATTGTCTGTGCACTTGACAGGAGATGATTTGGTTCCAGTCCATTGTTCTTCCAAAGTCATTTGGTCCGGTTATGTCGTGTCTTTGGCTTTAAGGTTGGTACATACATTGTACACAATTCATTTGTAGAAGGAATTTCATACCTAAATAATTTCTTCCCGACCTGTACCGTTATTTTGACAAGACTACAACTGTGTTTGTAATATTCAAGTGGAATGAAAAAGAAAATGTTTGTGATGTCGCTGTCGGTACGCTTGTACTACACTTTCATGAATTTTTGCGTTAAGCCAAAATTCTATTTTTGTATCACAATCCATTTTCCACACTGTAACGGCTTTGGTATGTCAAGTGTGCTTTTTGGTTCACTTTAGAACATCCTGCGAGGTCTTAATTGTTATGCTTTCAGTTATTAGGAGTGGTAGTGGGTAATATTGCGACAGGCAGCCAAGGTATTGGATGTTTGTGTTAGGACCTGAGGCATAGAGAATATAAAATGTATATTAAAATTTATCAGGATGGGTGGGAAGGTTCAATTTGAAGTGTACTGTAACTTAAATATGTGATGTATTTTTTTTACGTTAGTTACCAGCTTTTTTTTTGTTGATTTTCTGGGATATTGTTGGTTAGTGAAAATTATTTGTTCTGTAATGAGATTAAACGTTGGAAGAACACGCTGGAGTTAAAATACACCTAACTGATTTTGGCTGTGAGGGTTTTGAAATCGTCAATGATAAGTATCCAATTCAGCTTCGATCACTGACTTTTATACATGAATATGGGGAACAAAATGTTCGACCAAAATTGCTGTTGATACAATGGTATGAAGGCCATGTTTTTATTTGAAAGCTTTCTTACGGTTGATACTCCTTCAATATCATGAAAAACAGAAAAGCTCACAATAATTTTTTCATCTTTCCACACTTTCACTACACATAGTTACTTTAATTGTTCAATGTTCAATGATTATAGACCCCGAATATGTAACTTGAGTGCCACGACTTCATTATTATTTAAAACAAAAACAATTTCAGCTTTAATACCGGTATGGGTAGACATTTTTTTTTTTTTTTTTTTGATTAGTCAGTAACTTAGACTATCACGGTAATTTATCAAAGTGACATTCACATTGTGATTATGGCTGGTTGCGATGGGGAACTGGTGATGTAATGTATTGTGCCTGTGGAATTTGCATAGGAGATTACATGTATGCATATGTGGATGCTTGTCGTTCATGTACTGATTAGGTGTGATCAATACTTTACTCTTTTAAATTCGGAATCTCAATGGTGGTCGTACACCAAGATTTGTAAGTGTGCCATCGCTTCAGCAAATGTATCTACTGCAGTCATGAAATTGTACTTGTATTTTTAGGATCATTTATTACGGTATTTGAATTTTTAGAGAGCACTGCTCGTGATCCTTACATGAATGGCTGATGTACATTACTATGGTAAGTTGCTCTGGAGTATTTTGTTTTCTGAGTGTTCTACTGGTGCAATTCTTTTTGAGATTCTTCGTTGATTGTTATCCAGGATAGTTGCTTTTAAGTTGCAATGTTGCTGAGTGAGATTTAATCACCAACAAAAAAAAAAACCAAAAAAACTAGCATCATGACACTTTCTTTGAGAAAAACAAAGCTATTGTACAGTCGCAGGACGTTTGGATTCTGATTATTTCCTGCATAACAAATTGAAATTTAGCAACAAAAATTAGATTGAAATTGTTATGCCCCTATAAAATTGTTTCCAAATGACAAAATACAAAGCTTAATTAGTATAAATGGAAATATGACATTCCTACAAAGAATTGCGAAATCCACATTTACAGAAAACAGCAAAATGTATTATTGATCAATTAATCATTTTATAACATGTAGGCGAGAGCGGGGTTTGGAACAGGGTTAGTTGACTTGCATTTTCTTTAACGGCTATAATTAACTTTATGTAATGTACCTAGGTGTTGCTATTAGAACTGCATCCACCACTTTTGCAGCACACATGCTTCAAGTGTTGAAGTTAGAAGCAACTGTTGTTTTTTACCTGAGTAAAATCTTTTGTCATTTACAATGTTTTATTATCTTCGGAGAAGATCATAAATTAAGTGGCCGTTTTTGAGTATAACGAAAACAACAGTTATACCAAGCTACAAAACAGGTTGAATAAATGGCATGTTGTTGTCGTCTTTGTGTGCTGTAAGCTTACAATGTATCTGGGCTTTGGGTTAGTTGAAACATTTTGAACGGGGTTTATTGGAATGTACTACAGTAATAGTTTTAGTCTGAATAAAAAAAATAAATTATAAATCAGTTGAGTGTTCCTAAATTTCCTCTACATTATTAGTGCACATTGGACAATTATTTTAGTTACAATATGCAGAATGCTACTTCATCAGGACTTTCTAATATTTGTATTTGAGTGGATGCCATTCAAGTGTTATAAACATGAGTAAAAAAATATGAACACAATTTTAAATTTATTTATATTAGTCTCATAAGCAAATTAGCTGACCCATATGTATATGTTTGTGTGGTACGTGTTTAAATTAATTTAATATACAATGACATGTGTTCAATTACCATACATGATTCAACTAACCGTGTATGGGGTTAGTTGGACACTTGACATGGTCTTGTTGAAGATGGATTTCCGAGAAACATTATTAAGTTTAGAATTTATGGAGATACCTATGTAGCATCAGTATACACACCTGATCTCGCTTTATTTTCTTGTAATCCGCCTTTGTTTACGGCCTTTTTGTTGAAAAACTGTTATAACACCCCGCTCCTCCCTACATGCACTGTCCTCTTCGAAGCCCAAAGTCATTGATCATTACTTTTTTTTGTACTCTCTCTCTCTTCTCTCTCTAGTTATATTTGCCTGTTAGTTTCTACATGGTTGACTCTGAGCGATTGTCCATATACTGCGAGTATATTTGGATCTTTTAAAAAATTTTTGTTCAATATATTGCACCAACCATTTGATCATAATGGCTGTTGTCACCTCTGTACAACTGACTTTTTTATAGCACAGCCCCTGGTGATCTCTCTCAATGCAGTACATTATGAAACATCCGAAATCTGAGCTACAATTTATTATCGAAAATTAATTTCATGTGTTTACCGTGTTACATTTTAATTCCCCGAATTACAGATCTTAAGTACCTTGAGAATCGTTGCGAGTATGTACATGTGCTCTGCATAATTGGCGCCTTCTGGTACTCTAATATTATAGACTGTGGTGCTACCAATGTAGTCATGGTGCTATGCTTTTCTTTATAATTTGTTGGCAGCTGTTCTATCGTTTGAAATGAGCTTGGTAAGTACGTTAGGGATATGTGTTATGCGATTATACTTGATAGATTAGATGTCTCTGATGATGCAATTTAATGCAGGTTAGTTTTTAAAATCGCTGCTGTGTGAGTAGTATTGTCATGCACGTG
>CALNVZ010002048.1:164797-181142 GCA_940671915.1 Paracentrotus lividus | reverse complement strand
GTCAAAATATCATTTTTTTTTTTTAATATACAAACAGAAAGGGCATATTACCGGTCTATTAATGCCAAAATGTCCTTATTATTATTATTATATTGGTGTATTGATAGCTAGCGTTTGGTAATTATGGTAGTGATAAGGCTCTTTTGGCATTAAGGCTAATACCCCCATTCCACTGACAATCGGACTGTCATCTCGAGCTCATCTGATCCCCAAATTGTCAATTTTAATGAGTTCCGATGAAATCTCACCCGAGGAGCCTGTTTTGGTGACCCTGATTTTTTTTTTATTACCCGCATGAAATCGGATGAAAGACTGCTATCTGCCCGATATCTTTCCGCCGTTTTCATCGGCTTGTCCAATCCATGCATTTGCTTTCGGAGGGTAATTTGGGGGCTATCTGACTCTAAACTGGCACTTCCAACATCCATCTGATACGGGCCCAACTCTAATCAAATTAATCAGTCACTACTCAGAGTTCAATCGTACATTGACCCCATAATACCAACATTCTACAGTCGGGTTGAAAACGACACTTCTTTTCGCAAACTTGATAAAAACCGCTAATTGAAATATGACGAGTACTTGATCACCCGATTTTAATCAGATGTCCGCCAGAGACGTCGGAGAGCTGAAAACAATAGAATCTTATAGACATCGGACTGACTGACACAATATCCAATATTGACTCGAGGTCGAAAACGGAAATGGTGTCCGGTCAGTCCGATAGCGAACTTATACCCCCATTCCACTGAGAAATTTGGAGCATCGGTCACTAATCGGACGCAATTTTTAATCCTTCTGGTTACCCACCGAGTGGTCTCATGTCAAACTCTAATGGTCCGACGTGTGATTGTCGACTATCAGGTACTTGTCCGAGGTGTTGATCGCGATGCGAAGAGGCAAAATAGTCCGGTGAGGGAACTAAGCTCTGGCCTTAGTTCGCTATCTGACTGACCGGACACCATTTCCGTTTTTAACCTCGAGTCAATATTGGATATGTGTCAGTCAGTTTATTAGCTTTACCCCTTTGTTTTTAATTCATACATTATTCCAGATCACTCGAACATTTAAGCTGATCGATGAATCCACTCAAGCCTTTTTCGTCTTTTGAATACATTGATTTGTTACTAACCTCCAGTGACAATCTACCATTGAGATTAGTGGTGGTTTACCGTCCTCAACGAACGGTTACAGGGGAGTTAACACTGAATTCTTTCTTGACTGAATTTGCATCATTTTTGGAATCAATAGTTTCAGTCCCACATCGTGTTTTAATTGTGGGAGATTTCAACTACAATGTAGATGATGCATCAGATGTGACTGCTGCTAGATTTATTGACTTAGTTAATTCTCTAAATCTGAAACAGCATGTTGATTTGACTACACACCGTGACGGACATACACTTGATCTCATTCTGTCTCGTGAGACTGACAGTTGCGTACAGGACATTGGTCTTACTGCTTACCTTCCTTCAGACCATTCTGCAGTCAAATGTGCATTGAAGATCGGTCGTCCAGAACCTGTAAAAATTGAAGTTGAGACGCGTAAATTGCGAGACATCAACATTGAGTCCTTCCGTGAAGACATTATACGTTCTGATCTGTATCTTGATCCTCCAGATGATGTGGATGCTCTCATTCTTCAATACGAGTCAGTCCTTCGTGGACTTTTGGACAAGCATGCACCTCTGCTGTCACATACAGTTCGATGCCGACCGAATTCGCCATGGTATAATGAGGAGATACGCAGAATGAAACAGGATCTTCGTAGGCTGGAACGACTTGCAAATAGTACTGATCTTGAGGTTAATCGCCAACTGTTCAAGGAAAAGCGTGGACAGTACAAGAAGGCATTAGAAACTACCAAGACAGAGTATCATAGAGACCAACTTACTGATTGCAGTGCCCGTGAACTGTTTCGGAAGATTGACAAACTCTCTCGTCCAAATTCTGCCAAGTCTCTGCCAGACGACAATGCCTTAGAGAGCCCTCTTCCTGAACGTTTTCAGCAGTTCTTTGTAAATAAACTTAAGGGGATCTCAGATTTTCTTGAACATGGTTCTGCCAATTCTTCAAATTTTGATTTCCCGGAACAAAGGCAACTCGTGTCTTCGTTTCGAAATTTCAAACCTGTAACATATAAGGAAGTTGAGCGGATTATAAGCAATTCTCCCTCAACATCCTGTAAACTAGACGCACTTCCGACATGTTTACTGAAGAAATGTTGTAATGAGCTTGTTCCAGTAATCACTTATGTTATTAATGATTCATTCCGTACTGGTTGTTTCCCAGAAGGACTTAAGCAGTCTTACATCTGTCCTCTCATTAAAGATCGAAAGTTAGATTGTGAAGATTTAAGGAATTATCGTCTGATTGCGAATTTGAAGTTTTTGGCAAAGACCGTAGAACGAGCAGCAGCCTTGCAACTACGGGGATATCTGTCGGAGCACCAACTGCTTGCTAAGACGCAGTCAGCTTACAGACTTTTCCATAGTTGCGAGACTGCACTCTTACGTGTCTCCAAAGTTATACTGGTGCTTTTAGATTACTCGTCTGCTTTTGACACGATTAGCCATGATACTTTGTTAAAACGAATGTCACTGTGGTTTGGTATTGAGGACCCTGCTTTAGGCTGGTTTCGTACCTATCTCACATCCCGTAGTGAAATTGTCTCGATCAATGGTGTACAGTCATCAACCTATACACCGAAACAAGGTGTTCCGCAAGGGTCTGTTATCGGACCCTTGTTGTTTACGATGTATACTTCTCCACTGAAAAATATTATTGATTCGTATGGTCTGTCAAATATGTTTTATGCCGATGATACACAAGTATATATTTCTTGTAAATGTTCTGATATTGTTAATCTAGTACCGAAAGTGACAAAATGCATTGGAGAAATCAAAGAATGGTCCAGGTTGAATGGTCTGAAGTTGAATAGTACAAAAACGGAAGTTATGCACATTAAATCTCGTTTCCGCACCAGTGTGCCTCTGCCACCGCTTGAAATTGATGGCATTCAGACTCTCCCAGTTAAAAAAGCAAGGAATCTGGGGGTTGTTTTTGATGAACAATTTACTATGTACAATTATGTTAGCGCGAAATGTCGTTTGGCTTGTTTTGCTTTACATAAGATTAGCAAGATTCGCCCTTACAACAACAAAACAACTACTGAAAAATTAGTGCACGCATTTGTTATGTGTCACCTTGACAGTTGCAATAGCAGGCACGTAACTAGGATTTTTACGGGAGGGTTCGAAATCTGCAAAAGTGGACCAAAAGGTACATCAAATTTTTTTTACGTCACGCCGGGCGAGCAAAAAGGTACATTTAAATTTTTTGACGTCACGCTGGCCGCGCGATAAGCGGGGGGTAGGTATTGAAAAATTTTCTGCCTTTGGCCCTCAAGATGAGTACCATATTCAGGTCATTCAAAATTCTGCTGCCAGGATGGTGACAAGAACGAAAAGACACGAATCAATATCTCCGGTCTTGAGGTTCTTGCATTGGTTACCTGTTAAATTGCGAATTTCTTTTAAGATTCTTTTCCTCATGTACCTTTGTACCAACAATATGGCTCCATTATATCTCTCTGAATTAATTACAAAATATCAACCGGTTAGAACCCTACGATCATCACAAAAGAATATTTATGTTGTTCCATTGGCAAAAACAAACAATTATGGTAAACGAAGTTTTGAATATGCTGCCCCAGAGTTGTGGAATAATATTCCAGAAAATGTAAGGAATGAAGAAACAGTTGGAAAATTCAAGTCTTCTCTGAAGACTTATATTTTAATTGTTAGTCATGGCTTTTGATCCCTTTTGCTTTCTCTTTGTCTCTTTCTCTTTTTCATGAACGCGCATTGAGACCTTTATCAAAGGTATAAATGCGCTATATAGGAATTGCTATATTATTATTATTATTAGAGCAGTTGATTTCCATGGCAACTGTTAAAACTCCACAACTGACTCCACATTTGAGCGTTCGCTACAAGAAAGTATTATAGGAGTTAAAAAGAAATGACCAGCCATTGCCATCATTCTTTTCAGTTGCATATGTAAGGATCTCTCCTTTCCAAGTACTATTCTGCTTGCTATCATTTTTGGACATGGGAGGGGGAAGGGGTGGATATTCAGTGGGTACGTGTCCTGATACGGTAAGCAACACCAAATCATTGTACCTACCCACTAACCAGTCAGAAAACCGTCATACTGACCAATTGAGTAATTAATAAACCAAACCTTTTTTTCCCCCAGCCATGGCACCTGAATGCCCAAACAACATGATATTCAACGATTGCGCCTCTCCTTGTGGAACGAAACGTTGTGGTGTCCAGATCGATTTCTGTGCAACTTATTGCGTGTCGGATTGTGACTGCCCAAAAGACACCATGTTGTGCCCAGAGCAAATGCTGCCCCAGGATACTTGTGTGTCTAACTGCTCTACCGATTGTGTGAACGACCCATGCTCTCCGAATCCTTGTGTGAACGGAGTATGTTCAGCTTTAGATGGCAACTACATATGCCAATGTGAGAGTGGATATACAGGAGTTAACTGTGAAATAGCACGTAAGACACCGATCAATTATTATTTTCAATACAATCAAGTAATCAATTCATAAATAAGTTATTAGTCAACTTACCACTAAAGGTCATGTCGAACCAACCAGTCAACGATTTTCCTGACTCGATTTTCTACTGAAAAACGAGTCGACCAAAATATCAACTGACATTGTGTCCAATGACAAATTATGTGTACGTAAATAACCAATCAATCCTTTTCCTAAATAAAACATTTAAGTAATCAAATAATACAAAAGTTATTAGTCATCAACCACTTTTCTGACGATCGACCTAACCAGTCAACGATTGTCCTCACCAGATAACGATTTCTACTTACACAATGACTGACCAACTTAGAAATTATCAGTTGTTCCCAGCAACTAACGAATCGATGAATGGGCGACTAACTAATAACCAATCATTTATATTGACTTTTCCATATAAACTAACCAATAAACCTTTATTCTGACAAACTAACAAACCAACCGTGATTACCCAGAACTACTAATTAATCGACCATTATCAGAAAATACCCCAGACCTGATAGCTTACTCTCCTAACATCATGGTATTAAAAACAATCAACATCCTACCATAAATCAATCGTTAATCCAATACAAACAATGAAATATCCAGACATTCTTTTTTTAACTTAGTAGTTAACAATGTCGACAAACCACTTTCCTGACAAACTAACAAGTCAACGATTTTCCTGACTAATCAAGTTTTTTCTGACTTACTGACCAATCAACCATTCTACGAAAAAAACTAGCGGGTTAGAACTTTTTTCTGACAAAGCAACAAATAACCAAATATACAGATCAATTAACCAACATGTCATCCGTTCTACTGACCAAGTAATTAGTTAACTATCCAATCTTTATTTTACCTACTTACAGCTGAATGCCCAAACAACATGATATTCAATGATTGCGCCTCTCCTTGTGGACCTAAACGGTGTGGTGTCGAGGAAGTTGTCTGTGCCACAGTTTGTGATCCTGACTGTGACTGCCCTAAAGACACCATGCTGTGCCCAGAGCAAATGCTGCCCCTACAAACATTAGGTTCACACTGCCGATCTGATCAACTCGATCAAACCCGATCACAATATTTGGGAGCATTTTGGCTTGGTCGGTAATGGTCGGGAAGGGTGATCGGGGTCAATTTACCTTGATCTACCTCGATCGGCCTCACTCGCCCTTCCTACTCGATATTTTTGGACATGTCAAAAAATATCGAGTAGGAAGCCCGAGCTTCAGCAGGTCGAGTAGTGATCGAGAAGAGGTCGAGTCGATCGGAAACCGGTCGTATAATGAATCTAGTTTGGTCGGGATGATTTCCCCCCGATCTGCTGTTCCCGATCAGCTCGATTCATACTCGATACTACACGATGGGTTTCCAATCATCTCGATTAAAAAATTTTCACAGCTCGACCTCAGGTTCAGGGCAGCTATTGATCTCTCCGACTGAACTCGATCACGACTCGACCTATATTCGACCACACTCGATCACATCCCGATATACTTCTCGATCGCACTCGACAATAGTCGAACACATACTGCTGATTTGTTTGAGTTTGTGTTTGAGATAAAATACAATAAATCAAGAAATTTTATTGTAAACTATAGGACTATTATTATTCTAAATCTGAGGAAGAATTAATGTCGAAACAACATGAACAAGTAATCGCTAGAGGGTATTCATTTGTCTCGCAATCTACTATGGTCAACAAGGAAATTCGTGATCACTCTCGCAAAAAGTGATCACTAGCTTACAAGTTCACGAGCTTTCGAGTGCCGCTGCAACTCTTTATCAAGTGACGAAAATTAAATAGTAGATTGCGAGACAAATGAATACCCTCTAGCGATTATTTCAATCCGCAATAATGAACTTATTTAGTCTAACATGAACAAGAATTGTATAATTATATGCCATGACTGGGGCGGACAGGCTTATTTAATTCACTCAGGTCGAGCATAGCAAAACAGAAACATGTCTTCCTCCCCTCCTTAATCCGCCCCTTAGAATTATCCAAAATATTTATTTCCCAAATGACTGGAAGAAACTAGTGAAAATATTCAAAAACTGATAAGGTTTTTTCCTCATGTGCCATTAAGCATTATAATGAATTGTGAAAGAAATGGATGATATAATGTTTTCATATTTTCTTTATTATAGCATGGTAGATACAAATAAAAGGGGAATAGTTCAAGCAACGATTACGGGTTATTTTGTTGTTGTTTTGTTTCGTTTTGTTAAAACTGATCATAATAATAATAAAATCAGTTGAAAATCAATATGGAGAGGGGCCATTTTGATAAACTATGTTTCCTTATAGTATCAATAATATAATAATTTTTTTTCTTTTTTTTTTGTAATGAGCCTATATATAAATAAAGTCTTGATTGAGAATCATCCCACTTATTTCCTTTAGGAGACAAAATTTTTGTGATATTTCAAGCACTTTTTACCCTTTTCGTTTTTAAATCCTTCATAGATCATGTAAACAAAGTGTCGATAAAAGCATGTGTTATTTTGTAAAGGTGTATTTGCATTACTGTAGAAATGGTATTTATGTGCGTGTTTGGCTTTCCTTCTTTTCATTTTTGCATTCTTTATTTTCGTTGCTATAGGGGATATATCTATAATAATCTATGTCCAAAGTTTCAATACGCACCACTTTTTTGTATAATATGTTGCAGAATTAATAAACTCGAACGAGCAAAAAGAAAAATACAAAATTCCCATTTCGAAAATTTAATGGTTTTTTTTTTGTCTAAACTTTGATGGCTGATCCAAGAATCTCGAACGAAGCAAAAGTAAATTTGAAAGAAATTTTTTAAAGTGCTTATACTACTTTTTAAAATCGACTTGGCACATTTAATTGCATGAATAAAAGAATTGAATTAACATAATATAAGTTTAAATGGTGGTTTGCCCAATAGATCACAACTGCGGCGAAACTGAATGATCTTAGAATAGATTTTAATGATATATGTGTAAAATTGACTGGGAAAACATTTAACATAATACAGCGGCTATTGTCCCCGACAATTGGGCCTGTACCATCTAATCAAATTGCAGATAGTGGATCCGCACCTGACATTAGAGCTAAACAAAAAATGGTTTCTTTTGCCAATAGCAGTCAATGAAAAATATTATTCTTCAGTTTTACACCAATTTTACATTTCCCGGTACAATAGACAAATATATTCTCGTGCACATAAAAAATAAATCTAAAGACTCTACAACTAAGGCCTCGTTTCCTAGTTGTAGGACCAATGGGAACTTGGCCCGGTTCAACAAAAAATGGCGCCAAAAGGGGAGAGGGCAAAAAAAAGAAAAAAAGTCGACCTTTCGTTTTTAAGTTGAAAAAATAAAAGCTAGATCCATTTTTAATGTTAATGCAGTACAATGAAATGTGCCAATGTTTATTAAAAAAAGAATACCTAACAGGATCGAAATAAAAGTACCTTGTACTTTTAGGATTCTTAGATATTTTGTTTTATATCGGTACCTTTTTTTTGGAAAAATGAAGGTAAATGAAAGAAAAAGGCGGTAAAACTAGCAAAAAAAGGGATTTAATTTTTCTTTAATTTATAATGTTTAATGATAATTGTTCAAAACGCTTATAGTATAGTATTACCTGGTGGTTATTGAATGCAACTGCAATGCGGAAAATCGAAATTGAAAAGATTTTTGTTCATCCGACCCTCAATAACTAAAATTATCATGATTATAAACAATTATTTTAACCAACTTCTTCATAAAATTGTCTTTGTCAATCATTATATACAAAAATATCCATTAAAATTCATTAGTGACTTCTACCACTTCGCCCAAAAGTGCAACTCATTTAATTCCATCCCTACGCACAGATCTTTCCCTACATCTGCAGAAAACGGAACAAGAAAAGAAGCTTGTCCTATATAGCTGTCAATCTACTCGGATCAAAATCGTGTAGACGTCTAGTTTATCGAGAAGAGGTCGAGTATTGATGTTGTAATGATCGTGTATACATCGAATGAAATCGAAGTAATCGAGTACTAATCGAGGTGGTTATCGAGAAAAGAGACGGACATTCATCGGTGATGGAGATCGGGGTAAACGATTCGAACACGCAGGGGGATCGGGTAGGGCTCGTGTGTGATACCCGATCAAGCACTTGGTCGGAATGATCGGGGAAATTGATGTTTTGGACCTGATCGGGTTTGATCGAGTTGGACAGATCGGCAGTGTGAAAGGTTTTCAACATGCCCGATCTGATCAACTCGATCGAACCCGACTAGGTCAAAACATCAATTTTCCCCCGATCATTCTCGACCAAGTGCTTGATCGGGTATCTACACGAGCCCTTCCCAATCCCCTGTTCGATCGTTTACGATCCATACACGATGATGTCCGATCTCTCCTCGATAACCACCACGATCAATACTCGATTACTTCGATTTGATTCGATGTATACGCGATCATTTCACGATCAATACTCGACCTCTTCCCGACAAACTAGACATGTACACGATCTTGATCCGAGTAGATTGACAGCTAGGACAAGCTTCGTATTCTTGTTCCGTTTTGTAGGGAAAGATCTTTGTTTTGGAGGTGGAATTAAATGATTTGCACTTTTGGGCGAAGTGGTAGAAGTTGCCCTTTAAAAAGGAAGAAGTCACAAAATGAATTTAATTGGTATCTTTGTATATAATGATTGACAAAGACAATTTTAGGAAGAAGTAGGTTAACAAATAATTTTTTATAATTCTAATTATTGAGGGTCGGATGAACAAGAATCTTTTCAATTTCGTTAACGATTTGCCGCATTGCAGTAATTTTATACTACAGTGCGTCCCAAAATGAACTATACACTTTTGAAATGGCTACCAAGTAAAAAAAAATATATGGTTCTTGGGGAAAAACTTTAGATGAACACTGTTAGAAAAAATTAAACAAGTTGTTTAAAATCTTCAACAACTGCGGGTTAAACGGTGAATCGCACAGCGTTGTTTCAAACTTTAATAAAAAAAACAGTCGTCTTGTTGTTCAAAATTTAAAAACAACATGTTGTTTAATGGTGTTTTAAATATCAAACTGTATTGTTTAACGCTCTCTAAAAAATAAAACTCTCCAACTTTTGGTTTACGAACCGGGTATGACCTCACAACCCTTCGAATAAAAGGCCATAGTCAATTCTAGTTGTAAACTTAAGAGGAAGAGGCGGCATATCACTCTACGCAAATAAAACGCTGCCATAGACATTTTGTATTTTGCACAGTTTTTTCACTTTGTTTTCTTTGATTATGGCAGCAACTACCTTTTCAAAAGAAATGATCAACTTGAATAAGTACGCTAAAGAGCCCGAATTTTTCAAAAAAATAGGAATAACTTAACTGGCAAATGGGAAAAAAAGTCCTGTCACTTGTGTCCAATTCGAAATTCCTAATCAGATCAAATTCCTGTACAATATGGCCAATTTTGCTCTCAAAATAGCTCATACGCCACATAATTATCTTCCTGGATAACGCATAATTATATTACACGTTAATGATCAAGCCGTTTTTTAAAAGCCTTGAATTCTCACCTTTCCAGAGATGGTAAATTCAATTCGATTGGTTAAGAAAAAAGTCCTTGTCACTTCAACATTATCACAATAGAATCTTTACTCGATGGGTCGATATTTCCGCAATACACATGCATATCGCATGTGGACGACGGCGTCTTCGCAAGAGGTGACAAGTTCACTACTTATATCAAATAATCGTTTGGAACATCAATCTATGTGAAATAAAATTCTGATTACAACTTCATCACAATAATGTTATAAGCTTGCCCAAATGTGTATTTCCTCCATCTGGTCTGGAAGAATCTATTACTAACAACATGATAAAAGTTCATTGATTTCTTTCATCTCCATGTACGAGTAGATTGCTGAACCGAAACGGATAATACCATTCCAAGCTGCAGGAAAGTCTTCTTAGCGAGTTTTTTTTGTGAGCTAATTTATTATGCAGCCAGCTGTATAGATTTCTACGCTTGTCAGCCGTATTTCCAACGTCGCTTCGTTGCGTCTGACCTCTTAGATAATGGACGCGCTCGCCTTGTTTAATACGATATAATGCCGCACATTGGGTATACGTTAACTTAACATTTTACATAGAGTAGAATTGATATGAGACGCTCTATCTACTGAGCGCAGCCAACTCATCAGTACATACACTCAGTTAATGTGTGAGGCATCAAGTCTTCGCCATGATTTAATGTTGCGCGCGCGATTTTTTTTACCATGCATATAACGAGTGATGCCATTAGCGCTCATGACTATCACGTGACATTTGCCTCGGCTTTTTTTTTGTTGTTGAAACAAACGTTTAATATCTAAACTCTAATCTTTAAACTAGTCTTGTCTAAGGCTATAAAACCTCGTTTCCGGTTAAACAACAATGTTTAAAATATTAACAAAAATGTATAACTTTAAGCCACATTTTTTTAAACAGCGAAATTTTTAAACGTTCTAACAGTGCATATAAATCTCATATCCTCAACATCATTATGACACAAGAACAATTCCAAAATAACGCATTCTTCAGTGAGCAATGCCCACTTTTGTGAAGGACATAAATATAGCATGCGTAGTAATTCTCTATTTCATTTATCACCTTGTATGGCACGCATTACGGTTCAACTAATAATGGAATAATCGGGCAACAAACCAAGACAAAAAAAACGAAGTCAAAGCAAACAACAATGACATGAAAACAAAAACGGTAAAAAAAAAAGCATTTTGCTAGTATTTGATTGTTATTTTTCTGACTCTCGGTATATATGTGGATACGTCTTGTCGAAATGAAGATGAGAAGTCGCAGATCAAAGATCCGAGTAAATCGACAAACTAATAAAAACTCAAAATTTTGAGGAATATTTTTTTGGTTTATTTCTGGTTCTATCACCATGCTTCATCTTTGCTCTGTAAAAAAAAATGAGTGAAAATGATAACGGGAAAGTGTAAAAAAGCAGTTTTTCGGCGAGTGTTTTTTTTTTCGGTCATAAATTTTTTTTCCCGGACATACAAGCGCACGTCCACGGCATTTCATCTTCCCTCTCCGTTAGCTCCGCCCTTGAGCAACGCATGGCTTTGTTTGTTGGACGTTCAACGGCATGTGTTTGTGTGATTTCTATTGGCTTTTTGTTTCGTTTTTGTGAGCGAATAGCGAACTAAACTCTCTTTTAGCTGCACTCAGCTGTGCGATGCACAACCTGCTGTGAATAAAGCTGTTTCATCTCCGGATAGCGGAGCAACGCAAACGAATGTCAAATCTTAACAATCGGGTGGGGGGGTTATGAGGGGAAAAGCTACTTATTGCTTGACTTAGATATTGGATCCAAATGAATGTTAATTTCAGCATTTTATTTTAGGGGCAGCGATATCTGTTGTCCTGATGGGAAATTAAACCTCCCTATATTAATCAAATTTGGTTCCATCAGGAAACATAGAGCACACAAAAAGAGGTATGCGTGATCATAATACTTTCTGATACAAGTATTTTGGTTAAAGTTCTTAAGACGCATAAGAAGATGCTAATTTAAAATTGAAAAAAAAATATGGTTTAACATGGTTGAATTGCATTATGTGGAAACAATGAGCTAAGGGGGGGGGGGGGGGGAGTGGCAAATCAATCTAGTTTATAACTGCGATGGCTGGATCTCACTTTTTGGGAACTACTTTGAAACAACTTTAAGACGGCTTAGAAACAGGTTTGAGACGAGTTGTGAGACTCGCGGAGACGTCTCCGAGACGTTTCATGACGCGCGGGATACTACTTTGAGACATTTCTCTTGAAACTGCTTTGAAACAGATTTGAAAACATCTCGGAGACTTCTCCTCGACAGAATAAGACGGAATAAACGTATCCGTCGCGAAAAATATCGATCCTTTGCGAAGACGTCTCCGCTATTTTTGTAAACAAATTTTTGAAAAATTGTCGTGGAGATAATCTGGAGAACTTTTTCCCGACGGAATAAAGACGGAAAGAAAACTTTTTATCCGTCCGAAAAAGAACATTCCGTGCGAAGACGTCTCCGCTATATCACTCCCTTCACCTTCGACAAAAGTTCCGTAAGAAATTACACAAAAATTAAAACTTTTTAAACTTTATGTTGTGTAGTTTTAAGATTTTGTTTTATTTTTTTTTCATATTTTCATATTTATAATACCTTTTTAATTTATTTTGTCTTTTCAGCCTTTGGCTACTATTTTGAATATTATTATCAATAAAGACAAATCCTCACACCCAAATCAATTGACGTTATCAATTTAAGTTTAATTTTGCAAACGTCGCGATTCGGAACAAACACCGATACAAATAGGCATGCCATAATAAAGAAAGATAATGGGCAGAGAAGAAACAAAAAGGACAGAGAGAGAGAGAGAGGGAAGATAGTAAGGAGTATGAATACCCCCCCCCACCATTTTAAGTAAAGCGTCGACGGAGACACGGGGACCCGCTTGAGTAAACACATAATGTGCTGAGTGACCCCCCCCCCCCGGGCTTTTAACGTAAGCCCATTTTTGACAAAAAAATAGGCAATCTAAATCCCACACCCAAATCAATTGGCGTTATCAATTTAAGTTTAAATTTTGCAAACTCGATCGGAACAAATTACCGATCCAACAAGCAATGCCATAAGAAAGAAAGAGAAAGGGCAAGAGAGAAACAGATAATAGATTAGAGAGAGAGAGAGAGAGAGAGAGAGAAAGATGAGGGAGATACTCTTTTTTCTACTCTTTACTTTCGATTTCATTTTTAAACTCTATTAATTGGAATTACACGGGAGTGATGTATTGAGTATGAATGTCGAAAGAGAATAGTAAGAACTGTGAATATGAAAGTAAAAGATTATAATGATAACAAGGAAAGTGAGCTTTTTAAAAAGACGGTGAAAGGGCCATTGTATGGAGGTCAAATATACAGAAGATACTGTAAAGGTGCGAAAAATGATTCTGAGACAAAAGAAAATCTATTATATAAAGGATTAAAAGTTTAAAATTACATTGAGGGGTCAAACTCGAGAAAAAGCTTTCAAAAAAGTAAAAGTTCCATGAGTCGCGGAGACGTCTCCGCAAAAAGAATAGAATTTTTGTTTTCCGCGAAGAATAAATAGGTATTAGAGACGTCTCCTGAACACGGAGACGGATTTCTCTCTAAAAATAAATGCCGCTGAAGCGTCTCGGAGACGTCTCTAATACATTTATTTTCCGTCGCGGAGACGAAATTTGTATTCTGTCGCGGAAACGTCTCCGCGAGGTGAGATAGCACCCCATAGCTACTAGCAAATTTCTCTGCAGTTTATTTTACAAAGTAATGTGTTAAAAGAAAGTAGCGTTTTACTAAACACGACGAAACAAAATACGTTTTACTCTTAAAATAATTCATTTCTAAAAAATTATAATATCTTCTTATTACTGGTAACAAGTTTGATCAATAAAAGACGAGATCGAGCAAATCATTTACGTTTTTCATTTTCATTGTCTTAAGCTAACCTAGCCACTCATAAAACGTGATCAGAGAAAAATTTTAAATACATTCGTGAGGCGCGCAAATAATTTATTAAAACATTTTTGGAGGCTTATTCTCTATCATATACTTATTCAAAAGAATATAAACAAAATGCATAAGCCCCTGTACAGAAGATAATATTTAGTCTATAGACCATTATTATGTTTAAAATTTCCAACAGAGTTCAGATCAAAATGACTCGCTTTATTATGAGTAAGAGTACGACGCGATTGACATTCAAAGAACGCACGCAAAACTGGAATAAAAACCACAAAAAGGGTTTTTAAAATAGTTTTGTTTCTAACTAATTTAGGCCAGGATTGGTAAAACACTTTTCTTAAAAGAGGCGGACTTTTTTCTTAAACAATTAGAAAGAGCATGACGTTTTCATTTATTTGACGAAGAATATAACAACTAACCAAATTCAGCTTCTTTTTTTTTTTTTGAGAAGATTGAACATCGCCGTTATTTCCGCTTGCTGCGCTTGCCTCGATCATGCGTGACGGACGAGTATTGTTCTTATGTATAACCTGAATGCAGCCTCCTCATTGGTCAATCGTTTCACCTTGTAACAAGTGGTTGCTAGGCATTTCGGTGAGTACAGCGGTGACAGAGTGTTCTTATTTTTTCTGGCGCGGGGTACAAAGGAAGTCAAACTTCGCAGACGTTTTTCTCTTGATTTTGATTTCAGCACAACAAATTCTCCTCGCGTTCAGGAGGCTAATATCTCCATTCTATTTACTCTTAACAGTCGGGTTATATTATCAAATTCAAGGCAATGAATCAGGGATCAATAATATCAAATAAAATGGATTTCAAAAATTGGCGACTAGTCTCTCCTTTCGACGTGACGCATCACATATAATATACAATCCTTGCTCATGTTGTTTCGACATTAATTCTTCTTCAGATTTAAAATAATAATAGTCCTATAGTTTAGAAATAAATTTCTTGATTTCTTGTATTTCATATCAAGCACAACCTCAAAACAAATCAGCAGCATGTGTTCGACTATTGTCGAGTGCGATCGAGAAGTATATTCGAAGTGATCGAGTGTGGTCGAATATAGTCGAGTCGTGATCGAGTTCGGTGGAAGATCAATGGCTGCCCGAACTGAGGTCAAAGCTGTGAAAAAATCTTTAATCGAGATGATGGAAACCCATTGTGTCGTTATCGAGTATAGACGTATGAATCGAGTTGATCTGCAAAGATCGGGAGGAAATCATCCGAACCAAACTAGATTCATTATACGACCGGTTTCCGATCGACTCGATCTCTCGATCACTACCCGACCTGCTCAAGCTCGGGCTTCCTACTCGATATTTTTTGACATGTCAAAAAATATCGAGTAGGAAGGGCGAGTGAGCCGAATCAGTAGGTAGATTGACCCCGATCACCCTTCCCGACCATTGCCGGACCAAGCCACAAATGCTCCAAATATGGTGATCGGCGGGGCTTGATCGAGTTGATCAGATCGGCAGTGTGAACCTAACTGTACGCCAATTGCTGTATGCCATGATAAACATCTAATGGGGCTACAGGGGAGTGGCGGATCCTAGAGGGTTGAAGGGAATGTGCGCCCCCATAATTTGAAATATCACTCATTGACTGTACATGTTAAAATCAGAAAATTTCCGGTGCCCCCTATTTTGAATCCTACACCCGCCACTGTAGGAGAATGTAAAAGAAGAGGAATATAACTTTTTTGAACAAGTATTAAGCTTGTGTTAAAGCAGTAAATATATGAATCAGATCAGTGAAATTTGATAAAAATGAATAATAGACAGCCATGTCAAAATCACGAAATGACTTTGCTATGGAGAAATCCTCCGATTGCCAATGCGACGAAGATGTGTGAAAAACTTTTCCATTTTAATGGACAAAAAGCATTAAAGACATTTTCTTTTTCCTCATGACAATTTGAGTACAAATTTTTCAATTATCAATCTATACGATCAGAAGTGTTACAAACATACACACACACACACCCTCTCACCACACACAACTACCCCCGTACACACGCACATTTATAACACGCACCCACACACAGCAGTAAACAAATCATAATCTGTAAAAATTTCCCCTTTGATGTTTTTTTAACAAGGCCATCACTGAATGTTTGGAACGTATACCACTAACCTAACGACTATATGTGTGTGTGAGTGAGGGTATGTGCTTGTGTGTGCGCGGTGGTTTGTCGAGGGTGTGGGTATGGTATGTTGGTATCTGTAT
>CALNVZ010002048.1:146400-164772 GCA_940671915.1 Paracentrotus lividus | reverse complement strand
AACTAGGATTTTTACGGAGGTTCGAAATCTGCAAAAGTGGACCAAAAGGTACATCAAATTTTTTTTACGTCACGCCGGGCGAGCAAAAAGGTACATTTAAATTTTTTGACGTCACGCTGCGCGCGCGCATAAGCGGGGGGTAGGTATTGAAAAATTTTCTGCCTTTGGCCCTCCAAGATGAGTACCATATCAGGTCATTCAAAATTCTGCTTGCCAGGATGGTGACAAGAACGAAAAGACACGAATCAATATCTCCGGTCTGAGGTTCTTGCATGGTTACCTGTTAAATTGCGAATTTCTTTTAAGATTCTTTTCTCATGTACTTGTACAACAATTATGGCTCCATATATCTCTCTGAATAATTACAATAATATCAACCGGTTAGAACCCTACGATCATCACAAAAGAAATATTATGTTGTTCCTTGGCAAAAACAAACAATTATGGTAAACGAAGTTTTGAATATGCTGCCCCCAGAGTTGTGGAATAATATTCCAGAAAATGTAAGGAATGAAGAAAACAAGTTGGGAAAATTCAAGTCTTCTCTGAAGACTTATATTTTAATTGTTAGTCATGGCTTTTTGATCCCTTTTGCTTTCTCTTTGTCTCTTTTCTCTTTTTCAATGAACGCGCATTGAGACCTTTATCAAAGGTATAAATGCGCTTATAGAATTTGCTATATTTATATTATTATTTAGAGCAGTTGATTTCCATGAGCAACTGTTAAAAACTCCACAACTGAACTCACATTTGAGCGTTCGCTACAAGAAAGTATTATAGGAGTAAAAAGAAATGACCAGCCATTGCCATCATTCTTTTTCAGTTGCATATGTAAGGAATCTCTCCTTTCCAAGTACTATATTCTGCTTGCTATCATTTTTGGACATGGGAGGGGAAGGGGTGGATATTCAGTGGTACTGTCCTGATACGGTAAGCAACACCAAATCATTGTACCTACCCACTAACAAGTTCAGAAAACCGTCATAACTGACCAATTATGAGTAATTAATAAAACCAACACCTTTTTTTCCCCAGCCATGGCACCTGAATGCCCAAAAAACATGATATTCAACGATTCGCCTCTCCTTGTGGAACGAAACGTTGTGGGTGTCCAGATCGATTTCTGTGCAACTTATTGCGTGTCGGATGTTGACTGCCCAAAAGACACCAGTTGTGCCCAGAGCAAAATGCTCCCCAGGATACTTGTGTGTCTAACTGCTCTACCGATTGTGTAAACGAACCCGATTCTTCTCCGAATCCTTGCTGTGAACGGAGTATGTTCAGCTTTAGATGGCAACTACATATGCCAATGTGAGAGTGGATATACAGGAGTTAACTGGAAATAGCACGTAAGACACCGATCAATTATTATTTTCAATACAATCAAGTAATCAATTCATAAATAAGTTTATTAGTCAACTTACCACTAAAGGTCATGATCGACCAAACCAGTCAACGATTTTCCTTGACTCGATTTTCTACTGAAAACGAGTCGACCAAAATATCAACTGACATTGTGTCCAATGACAATTATGTGTACGTAAATAACAATCAATCCTTGTCCTAAATAAAACATTTTAAGTAATCAAATAATTACAAAAGTTATTAGTCATCAACCACTTTTCTGACGATCGACCTAACCAGTCAACGATTGTCCTCACCAGATAACGATTTCTACTTACACACATGACGCCAACTTAGAAATTATCGTTGTTCCCAGCAACTAACGAATCGATGAATGGGCCGACAACTATAACCATCATTTATATTGACTTTTCGCATATAAACTAACCAATAAACCTTTAATCTGACAAACTAACAAACCAACCGTGATTACCGAACTACTAATTAATCGACCATTATCAGAAAATACCAGACTGATAGCTTACTCTCCTAACATCATGGTATTAAAAACAATCACATCCTACCATAATCAATCGTTATCCAATACAAACAATGAAATATCCAGACATTCTTTTTTTAACTTAGTAGTTAACAATGTCGACAACCACTTTCTGACAAATAACAAGTCAACGATTTTCTCTGACTAATCAAGTTTTTTCTGACTTACTGACATAACCATTCTACGAAAAAAACTAGCGGGTTAGAACTTTTTTCTGACAAAGCAACAAATAACAAATATACAGATCAATTAACAACATGTCATCCGTTTCTACTGACACAAGTAATTAGTTAACTATCCAATCTTTATTTTACCTACTTACAGCTGAATGCCAAACACATGATATTCAATGATTGCGCCTCTCCTTTGGACTAAACGGTCTGTGGTGTCGAGGAAGTTGTCTGTGCCACGTTTGTGATCCTGACTGTGACTGCCCTAAAGACACCATGCTGTGCCAAGAGCAAATGTCTGCCCCTACAAACATTAGGTTCACACTGCCGATCTGATCACTCGATCAACCCCGTCACAATATTGGAGCATTTTGGCTTGGTCGGTAATGGTCGGGAAGGGTGATCGGGGTCAATTACCTTGATCTACCTCGATCGGCCTCACTCGCCCTTCCTACTCGATATTTTTGGACATGTCAAAAAATTATCGATTAGGAAGCCCGAGCTTCAGCAGGTCGTAGTAGTGATCGAGAAGAGTCGAGTCGATCGGAAAACGGTCGTATAAATGAATCTAGTTTGGTCGCGGTGATTTCCCCGATCTGCTGTCCCGATCAGCTCGATCATACTCGATACTACACGATGGGTTCTTCAATCATCTCGATTAAAATTTTCACAGCTCGACCTCAGGTGTCAGGCAGCTATTGATCTCTCCGACTGAACTCGATCACGACTCGACCTATATCGAGCCACACTCGATCACATCCGATTATACTTCTCGATCGTCACTCGACAATAGTCGACACATACTGTGATTGTTTGAGTTTGTGTGTTGAGATAAAATACAATAAATCAAGAAATTTTATTGTAATAACTATAGGACTATTATTATTCTAAATCTGAGGGAGAGATTAATGTCAGAACAACATGAACAAGTAATCGCTAGAGGGTATTCATTTGTCTCGCAATCTAACTATGGTCAACATAGGAAATTCAGTGATCACTTCTCGCAAAAAAGTGATCACTAGCTTACAAGTACCGAGCTCTTTCGAGTGCCGCTGCAACTCTTTATCAAGTGACGATAATTAAATAGTAGATTGCGAGACAAATGGAAATACCCTTAGCGATTATTTTCAATCCGCAATAAGAACTTATTTAGTCTAACAGAACAAGAATTGTATAATTATATGCCATGACTGGGGCGGACAGGCTTATTTAATTCACTCAGGTCGAGCATAGCAAAACAGAACATGTCTTCCCCCCTCCTTAATCCGCCCTTAGAATTTATCAAAATATTTATTTCCAAATGATGGAAGAAAACTAGTGAAAATATTTCAAAACTGATAGGTTTTTCCTCATGTGCCATTAAGCATTATAATGAATTGTGAAAGAATGGCATTGATATAATGTTTTCATATATTTTCTTTTATATAGCATGGTAGATACAAATAAAAGGGAATAGTTCAAGCAACGATTACGGCGTTATTTTGTTGTTGTGTTTCTTTTTGTTTAAACTGATCATAATAATAATAAAATCAGTTGAAATCAATATGGAGAGGGGCCATTTTGATAAACTATGTTTCCTATAGTATCAATAAATATTATTTTTTTTCTTTTTTTTGTAATGAGCATATATAATAAAGTCTTGATTGGAATCATCCCACTTATTTCCTTTAGGAGACAAAATTTTTGTGATATTTCAAGCACTTTTTACCCTTTTCGTTTTTTAAATCCTTCATAGATCATGTAAACAAAGTGTCGATAAAAGCATGTGTTATTTTGTAAAGGTGTTTTGCATTACGTTAGAAATGGTATTTATCGTGCGTGTTTGGCTTTCCTTCTTTTCATTTTTGCATTCTTATTTTTCGTTGCTATAGGGGATTATATCTTAATCAATCTATGTCAAAGTTTCAATACGCACCACTTTTTTTGTATAATATGTTGCAGAATTAATAAACTCGAACGAGCAAAAAGAAAAATACAAAATTCCCATTTCGAAAATTTAATGGTTTTTTTTTGTCTAAACTTTATGGCTGCATCCAAGAATCTCGAACGAAGCAAAAGTAAATTGAAAGAAATTTTTTAAAGTGCTTATACTACTTTTTTAAAATCGACTTGGCACATTTAATTGCATGAATAAAAGAATTGAATTAACATAATATAAGTTTAAATGGTGGTTTGCCCAATAGATCACAACTGTCGGCGAAAACTGAATGATCTTAGAATAGATTTTAATGATATATGCTGTAAATTGACTGGGAAAATTTAACATAATACAGCGGCTATTGTCCCCGACATTGGGCCTGTACCATCTAATCAAATTGCAATAGTGGATCCGCACCTGACATTAGAGCTAAACAAAAAATGGTTTCTTTTGCCAATAGCAGTCAATGAAAAATATTATTCTTCAGTTTTACACCAATTTACATTTCCCGGTACAATAGCAAATATATCTCGTGCACATAAAAAATAAATCTAAGACTCTACAACTAAGGCCTCGTTTTCCTAGTTGTAGGACCAATGGAACTTGGCCGGTTCAACAAAAATGGCGCCAAAAGGGGAGAGGCAAAAAAAGAAAAAAAAGTCGACCTTTCGTTTTTAAGTTGAAAAAAATAAAAGCTAGATCCATTTTTAATGTTTAATGCAAGTACAATGAAATGTGCCAATTTATTAAAAAAAGAAATACCTAACAGGATCGAAATAAAAGTACCTATGTACTTTTAGGATTCTTAGATATTTGTTTTTATATCGGTACCTTTTTTTGGAAAAATGAAGGTAAATGAAAGAAAAGGCGGTAAAACTAGCAAAAAAAGGGATTAATTTTTCTTTAATTTATAATGTTTTAATGATAATTGTTCAAAAGCTTACTTAGTATAGTTATTACCTGGTGGTTATTGAATGCAACTGCAATGCGGAAAAATCGAAATTGAAAAGATTTTGTTTCTATCCGACCCTCAATAACATAAAATATTCATGATTATAACAATTATTTTAACCAACTTCTTCATAAAATTGTCTTTGTCAATTCATTTAATACAAAAATATCCATTAAAATTCATTAGTGACTTCTACCACTTCGCCCAAAGTGCAACTCATTTTAATTCCATCCCTACGCACAGATCTTTCCCTACATCTGCAGAAAACGGAACAAGAAAAAGAAGCTTGTCCTATTAGCTGTCAATCTACTCGGATCAAAATCGTGTAGACGTCTAGTTTATCGAGAAGAGGTCGAGTATTTGATGTTGTAATGATCGTGTATACATCGAATGAAATCGAAGTAAATCGAGTACTAATCGAGGTGGTTATCGAGAAGAGATCGGACATCATCGTGTATGGATCGTAAACGATCGAACAGGGGATCGGGTAGGGCTCGTGTAGATACCCGATCAAGCACTTGGTCGAGAATGATCGGGGAAAAATTGATGTTTTGACCTGATCGGGTTTGATCGAGTTGATCAGATCGGCAGTGTGAAAGGTTCACACTGCGATTCTGATCAACTCGATCGAACCCGACCTAGGTCAAAACATCAATTTTCCCCGATCATTCTCGACCAAGTGCTTATCGGGTATCTACACGAGCCCTTCCAATCCCCTGTTCGATTGTTTACGATCCATACACGATGATGTCCGACTCTCCTCGATAACCACCACGATCAATACTCGATTACTTTCGATTGATTCGATGTATACGCGATCATTTCACGCATCAATACTCGACCTCTTCCCGACAAACTAGACATGTACACGATCTTGATCCGAGTAGATTGACAGCTAGGACAAGCTCGTTATATCTTGTTCCGTTTGTAGGGAAAGATCTTTGTTTTGGAGGTGGAATTAAATGATTTGCACTTTTGGGCCGAAGTGGTAGAAGTTCGCCTTTAAAAAAGGAAGAAGTCACAAAATGAATTTAATTGGTATCTTTGTATATAATGATTGACAAAGACAATTTTAGGAAGAAGTAGGTTAACAAATAATTTTTTATAATTCTAATTATTGAGGGTCGGATGAACAAGAATCTTTTCAATTTCGTTAACGATTTGCCGCATTGCGAGTAATTTTATACTACAGTGCGTCCCAAAATGAACTATACACTTTTGAAATGGCTACCAAGTAAAAAAAAATATATGGTTCTTGGGGAAAAACTTTAGATGAACACTGTTAAAAAATTAAACAAGTTGTTTAAAATCTTCAACAACTGCCGGGTTAAACGGTGAATCGCACAGCGTTGTTTCAAACTTTAACACTCTTGTTTGTTCAAAAGTTTAAACAACATGTTGTTTAATGGTTGTTTTAAATACAACTGTATTGTTTAACGCTCTCTAAAAATAAAACGCTCCAACTTTTGGTTTACGCGACCGGGTATTGAACTCACAACCCTTCGAATAAAAGGCCATATCAATTCTAGTTGTAAACTTAAGAGGAAGAGGGCGCTATCACTCTACGCAAATCAAACGCTGCCATAGACATTTGTATTTTGCACAGTTTTTTCACTTTGTTTTCTTGATTATGGCGAGCAACTACCTTTTCAAAGAGAAATGATCAACTTGAATAAGTACGCTAAGAGCCCGAATTTTTCAAAAAAAGGAATAACTTACTGCAAATGGGAAAAAAAGTCCTGTCACTTGTGTCCAATTCGAAATCCTAATCAGATCAAATTCCTGTACAATATGGCCAATTTTGCTCTCAAAAATAGCTCATACGCCACATAATTATCTTCCTGGATAACGCATAATTATATTACAGCTTAATGATCAAGCCGTTTTTTAAAAGCCTTGAATTCTCACCTTTCCAGAGATGGTAAATTCATTTCGATTGGTTAAGAAAAAGTCCTGTCACTTCAACATTATCACAATAGAATCTTTACTCGATGGGTCGATATTTCCGCAATATCACATGCATATCGCATGTGACGGCGTCTTCGCAAGAGGTGACAAGATCACTACTTATATCAATAATCGTTTGGAACATCAATCTATGTGAAATAAAGATTCTGATTACAACTTCATCACAATAATGTTATAAGCTTGCCCAAATGTGTATTTCCTCCATCTGGTCTGGAAGAATCTATTAACTAACAACATGATAAAAGTTCATTGATTTCTTTCATCTCCATGTACGAGTAGATTGCTGAACCGAACGGATAATACATTTCCAGCTGCAGGAAGTCTTCTTAAAGCGAGTTTTTTGTGTGAGCTAATTTATTATTGCAGCCAGCTGTATAGATTTCTACGCTTGTCAGTCGTATTTCCAACGTCGCTTCGTTGCTGTCTGACCTCTTAGATAATGGACGCGCCTTTGTTTAATACGATATAATGCCGCACATTGGGTATACGTTAACTTTACATTTTACATAGAGTAGAATTGATATGAGACGCTCTATCTTACTGAGCCAACTCTCAGTACATACACTCAGTTAATGTGTGAGGCATCAGTCCTTCGCCATGATTAATGTTGCGCCGATTTTTACCATGCATATAACGAGTGATGCCATTAGCTCATGACTATCACGTGACATTTGCCTCGGCTTTTTTTTGTTGTTGAAAAAACTGTTAATATCTAAACTCTAATCTTTAAACAGGTTCTTGTCTAAGGCTATAAAACCTCGTTTCCGGTTTAAACAACAATGTTTAAATATTAACAAAAATGTATAACTTTAAGCCACATTTTTTTAAACAGCGAAATTTTTAAACGTTCTAACAGTGCATATAAATCTCATATCCTCAATATCATTATGACACAAAACAATTCCAAAATAACGCATTCTTCAGTGAGCAATGCCCACTTTTGTGAAGGACATAAATATATAGCATGCGTAGTAATTCTCTATTCATTTATCACCTTTGTATGGCACGCTCTTACGGTTCAACTAATATTGGATAAATCGGGCAACAAACCAAGACAAAAATAAAACGAAGTCAAAGCAAAAATCAATGACATGAAAACAAAACGGTAAAAAAAAAGCATTTTGCATAGTATTGATTGTTTATTTCTGACTCTCCGGTATATATGTGATACGTCTTGTCGAAATGAGATGAGAATCGCAGATCAAAGATCCTAGTAAATCGACAAACTAATAAAAAACTCAAAATTTTGAGGAAATTTTTTTGGTTTATTTCTTGGTTCTACCATGCTTCATTTTGCTCTGTAAAAAAAAATGAGTGAAAATGATAACGGGAAAGTGGTAAAAAGCAGTTTTTCGGCGACGTGTTTTTTCGGTCATAATTTTTTTTTCCCGGACATACAAGGCGACGTCCACGCTCATTTTCCCCTCTCGCTTTAGCTCCGCCCTTAGCAACGCATGGCTTTGTTTGTTGGACGTTCAACGGTCATGTGTTGTGTGATTTCTATTGGCTTTTTGTTTCGTTTTGTGAGCGAAATAGCGAACTAAACTCTCTTTAGCTGCACTCAGCTGTGCGATGCCACAACCTGCTGTAATAAAGCTGTTTCATCCGCGGATAGCGGAGCAACGCAAACGAATGTCAAATCTAACAATCGGGGGGGGGGGGTTATGAGGGGGAAAGCTACTTATTGCTTGACTTAGATATCTGGATCAAATGAATGTTAATTTCAGCATTTTATTTAGGGCAGCGATATCTGTTGTTCCTGATGGGAAATTAAAAACCTCCCTATATTACAAATTTGGTTCCATCAGGAAACATAGAGCACACAAAAGAGGTACGTGATCATAAACTTCTGATACAAGTATTTAGGTTAAAGTCTTAAAGACGCATAGAGATGCTAATTTAAAATTGAAAAAAAAATATGGTTTAACATTGGTTGATATTGCATTATGTGGAAACCAATGAGCTAAGGGGGGGGGGGGGGAGTGGCAAATCAATCTAGTTTATAACTGCGGCTGGTATCTCACTTTTGGGAACTACTTTGAAACAACTTTAAGACGGCTAGAAACAGGTTTGAGACGAGTTGTGAGACTCGCGGAGACGTCTCCGAGACGTTTCATACCGCGCGATACTACTTTGAGACATTTCTCTGAAACTGCTTTGAAACAGATTTTGAAAACATCTCGGAGACTTCTCCTCGACAGAATAAAGACGGAATAAACGTTCCGTCGCGAAAAAATCGATTCCTTTGCGAAGACGTCTCCGCTATTTTTGAAACAAATTTTGAAAATTGTCGTGGAGATAATCTCGGAGACTTTTCCTCGACGGAATAAAGACGGAATAAACTTTTTATCCGTCCGAAGAAAACATTCCGTGCGAAGACGTCTCCGCTATATCACCCTTCACTTCGACAAAAGTTCCGTAATGAATTTACACAAAATTAAACTTTTAAACTTTATGTTTGTGTAGTTTTAAGATTTGTTTTTATTTTTTTCATATTTTCATATTTATAACCTTTTTAATTTATTGTCTTTTCAGCCTTTGGCTACTATTTTGAATATTATTATCAATAAAGACAAATCCTCACACCCAAATCAATTGACGTTATCAATTTAAGTTTAATTTTGCAAACTCGCGATCGGGAACAAACTACCGATACAAATAGCGATGCCATATAAAGAAAGATAATGGGCAAGAGAGAAACAAAGAGAGCAGAGAGAGAGAGAGAGGGGAAGATAGTAAGGAGTATGAATACCCCCCCCCACCCTATTTTAAGTAAAGCGTCGACGGAGACACGGGGACCCGCTTGAGTAAACACATAATGTGGGAGTGACCCCCCCCCCCCGGGCTTTTAACGTAAGCCCATTTTGACACAAAAAATAGGCAATCTAAAATCCTCACACACCAAATCAATTGGCGTTATAATTTAAGTTTAATTTGCAAACTCGATCGAAACAAATTACCGATTCCAACAGCAATGCCATAAGAAAGAAAGAGAATGGGCAAGAGAGAAACAGATAATAGATTAGAGAGAGAGAGAGAGAGAGAGAGAGAAAGATAGAGGGGAGATACTCTTTTTTTCTACTCTTTACTTCGATTTCATTTTAAACTCTATTAATTGGATTACACGGGAGTGATGTATTGAGTATGAATGTCGAAAGAGAATAGTAAGAACTGTGAATATGAAAGTAAAAGATTATAATGATAACAAGAAAGTGAGCTTTTTAAAAGACGGTGAAAGGGCCATGTATGGAGGTCAATATACAGAGATACTTAAAGTGCGAAAAATGATTCTGAGACAAAAGAATCTATTAATAAAGGATTAAAAGTTTAAATTACATTGAGGGGTCAAACTCGAGAAAAAGCTTTCAAAAGAATAAAATGTTCCATGAGTCGCGGAGACGTCTCCGCAAAAAGAATAGAAGTTTGTGTTTCCGCGAAGAATAGAATAGGTATTAGAGACGTCTCCTGAATCATCGGAGACGGATTTCTCTTCATAAAATTGCCGCTGAAGCGTCTCGGAACGTCTCTAATACTATTTATCCGTCGCGGAGACGAAATTTGTATTCTGTCGCGGAGACGTCTCCGCGAGGTGAGATAGCACCCATAGCTACTAGCAAATTTCTGCAGTTTATTTTACAAAGTAATGTGGTTTAAGAAAAGTAGCGTTTTACTAAACACGACGAAACAAAATACGATTTACTCTTAAAATAATTCATTTCTAAAAATTATTAATATCTTCTTATTACTGGTAACAAGTTTGATCAATAAAAGACGAGATCGAGCAAATCATTTACGTTTTTCATTTTCATTGCTTAAGCTAACCTAGCCACTCATAAAACGTGATCAGAGAAATTTTAAATACATTCGTGAGGCGCAAATAATTTATTAAAACATTTTTGGAGCTTATCTCTATCATATACTTATTCAAAAGAATATAAACAAAATGCATAAGCCCCTGTACAAGAATAATTTAGTCTATAGACCATTATTATGTTTAAAATTTTCCAACAGAGTTCAGATCAAAATGACTCGCTTTATTATGAGTAGAGAGTACGCGATTGGACATTCAAAGAACGCACGCAAACATCGGAATAAAACCCAAAAAAGGGTTTTTAAAATAGTTTTGTTTCTAACTAATTTACGCCAGGATTGGTAAACACTTTTCTAAAAGAGCGGACTTTTTTCTTAAACAATTAGAAGAGCATGACGTTTTCATTTATTTGACGAAGATATAAAACAACTAACCAAATTCAGCTTCTTTTTTTTTTTTTGAGAAGATTGAACATCGCCGTTATTTCCGCTTGCTGCGCTTGCCTCGATCATGCGTGACGGACGAGTATTGTTCTTATGTATACCTGAATGCAGCCTCCTCATTGGTCAATCGTTTCACCTTTGTAACAAGTGGTTGCTAGGCATTTCGGTGAGTACAGCGGGACAGAGTGTTCTTATTTTTCTGGCGCGGGGTACAAAGGAAGTCAAACTTCGCAGACGTTTTTCTCTTGATTTTGATTTCCAAGAGCACAATTCTCCTCGCGCTTCAGAGGCTAATATCTCCACTTCTATTTACTCTTTACAGTCGGGTTTATTATCAAATTCAAGGCAATGAATCAGGGATCAATAATATCAAATAAAATGGATTTCAAAAATTCGACTAGTCTCTCCTTTCGACGTGACGCATCACATATAATTATACAATCCTTGCTCATGTTGTTTCGACATTAATTCTTCTTCAGATTTAAAATAATAATAGTCCTATAGTTTAGAATAAAATTTCTTGATTTCTTGTATTTCATATCAAGCACAACCTCAAACAAATCAGCAGCATGTGTTCGACTATTGTCGAGTGCGATCGAGAAGTATATTCGGAATGATCGAGTGTGGTCGAATATAGTCGAGTCGTGATCGAGTTCGGTCGGAGAGATCAATGGCTGCCCTGAACCTGAGGTCAAGCTGTGAAAAAATCTTAATCGGAGTGATTGGAAACCCATTGTGTCGTTATCGAGTATGAATCGAGTATGAATCGAGTTGATCGGGAACGCAGATCGGAGGAAATCATCCGACCAAACTAGATTCATTATACGACCGGTTTCCGATCGACTCGACCTCTCTCGATCACTACCCGACCTGCTCAAGCTCGGGCTTCCTACTCGATATTTTTTGACATGTCAAAAAATTATCGAGTAGGAAGGGCGAGTGAGGCCGATCAAGGTAGATCAAGGTAGATTGACCCCGATCACCCTTCCCGACCATTGCCGACCAAGCCAAAATGCTCCAAATATGGTGATCGGGCTTGATCGAGTTGATCAGATCGGCAGTGTGAACCTAACTGTACCGCCAATTGCTGTATGCCATGATAAACATCTAATGGGGCTACAGGGGAGTGGCGGATCCTAGAGGGGTTGAAGGGAATGTGCGCCCCCATAATTTGAAATATCACTCATTGACTGTACATGTTAAAATCAGAAAATTTCCGGTGCCCCCTATTTTGAAATCCTACACCCGCCACTGTAGGAGAAGTGTAAAAGAAGAGGAATATAACTTTTTGAACAAGTATTAAGCTTGTGTTAAAGCAGTAAATATATGAATCAGATCAGTGAAATTTTGATAAAAATGAATAATAGACAGCCATGTCAAAATCACGAAATGACTTTGCTATGGAGAAATCCTCCGATTGCCAATGCGACGAAGATGTGTGAAAAACTTTTCCATTTTAATGGACAAAAAGCATTAAAGACATTTTCTTTTTCCTCATGACAATTTGAGTACAAATTTTTCAATTATCAATCTATACGATCAGAATGTGTACAAACATACACACACACACACCCTCTCACCACACACAACTACCCCCGTACACACGCACATTATCAAACACGCACCCACACACACAGTAAACAAATCATAATCTGTAAAATTTCCCCTTTGATGTTTTTTTTAACAAGGCCATCACTGAATGTTTGGAACGTATACCACTAACGACTATATGTGTGTGTGAGTGAGGGTATGTGCTTGTGTGTGCGGGTGTGTTTGTCGAGGGTGTGGGTATGTATGTGGTATGTGTATGTGTAAATGAGGGTAGGTATGAGTGTGTGTCTATGTGCGTGAACATAAGTAATAAATTCTCAATTTGCTTATTCTTCGCTTGGCGCAGGTGCGATTTTACCGTCGTCTAAAAATTGTCTTTCTGTTCCTCAGTCATGCGTGCAAAGACCCAAATGAAAAGGGTACCAACTTATACCTATGATTAAATCTTAAAGCCTTTCACAAGACAACTTCAAAATGGGGCATTTAATTGACTCACTCAGTATTTCTACAAAGTTATGTCATTAACAGCAATGTAACATTCACATATTGATATAAATGAATCCCTCTCAGCCCCCAAAAGTGACGTCTACGGAAAATATGCGCTAAATTTTGCTGTGGTTTAATGGTTCTACCTACGAGTTTTAAGTCGAAAGGTTGTCGGTTTAAATGTCTGACTGGTACTAACATCATTTCAAGTTAAAGACATTGGTGATCCGGATTTACCAAATGGGGGGGGGGGGGAGGGGTGTTCAGCCACGGTAAATTGGAAAATAGCGGGGACCGAAATTTGTCGATATTAGCATGTACGTTTATTGGGTGGTTTTCAAAATGTAGGGGGGTACGCCCGTTTCGCCCCCGAGATTCAACACTTTTTATGACTTGTAAAATTGGAACCTCGAATTTAAGCTTAATCACTATATTGCTGCAAATGTACTGCAAAGGCTATACACATTAATTCCGCATAATTATGTTTAGAATTTTATTATAAAATTAATTTGATATCAACATTATTATTATACCAACAGTTCCATTATCCAAATATGTTTAAGACATTATAATCTTTCATTCGTTGTATAATGTGTAGTTCCATAAGATGGAGTATACTTCATTCATTTAGAGATGCATGAATTATAAGTAAATATGCTACATTTGTACGTACAATCAACTTTTTGATTTATTATTGAAGGAATAGAGTGAACAATATGATGTATTTTCGGATCTGCAGATCCTATAGTATAAAAAACATGTAATTTACGATAACAACCTTTTTTTCCATAAAAAATGGCAATTGGGTAATATAGCGTAAGATAATTGTAATAATTGAACTTTTATATCCACATCAAAATATACATTATTGAACACAAAAAAGTGCTAAGGCAAGTGTCAAATGTCTTCTTTTTCATTTTTTACTATTCTAAATAAAGAAAGTCAATGACAAAGGTGTGGATAAACAATTTGCACGAAGGTAATGTTTTATCCATTCTAAGTATAAGTTGTCGAAAAGAAAAATAATAAAAATATTCGTCAATTAAGATATTACCGATAGCCATATTGACTGAAAGCAAGTTTTTAAAAGGAATTTGGAAGATAAAAAAGAAAAAGAATTGAAAAAAAAAAAATCAGTATCCACATCAATACTTAAAGATAGAAAAAAATAAAATAAAATAATAATAAAAATTAATAAATAAAATTCAAAAGCGAACGTCTTGTTTAACTATATTCTATATAAAGATATGCAATACCAAAGGTTTGAATGAACAACTCATCAATTCCAAATATAACTATTTGTAAAAAGTAAAAAGAATCAAATATTTGTCAAGTAAAATGTTTATCATATACAATGCATTGACTGTAAATGACTTTACACGTACAAGTCCTTCGTACTCGGGAAAATATAATCGATATCCATGTTGACTGGAAGCAGGTATTTAAAAGGAATTTAGAAGATATAAAAGAAATCAAATAAAAAAGAAATCGATATCCAAATCAAAATTAGATAAAAGTATTGAAAAAATAAACACCTAAATATCTTGTTTGACTATTCTAAATAAAGAGAGGCAATGCCAAAGGTTTGGATAAACAACATGCAAGAACGAAATTTTTAAATCAATTCCAAGTATATGTATTTGTAGACAAGAAAAAGAACCAAATTTTTGTCAAGTAAAAAGTTTATCATATACAACGTATTGACTGTAAATTATATTACACATACATACATATTTAAAAGGAATTCAAGAGATAAAAGAGAAATCAAATTAAAAAAATCAATATCTACATCAAAACTAAATGACAGGATTGAAAAAAATACACACCTAAATATTTTGTTTGACTATTCTAAATAAAGAAAAGCAATACCAAAGGTTTGGATAAACAATTTGCAGGAATAAAATCTTTTCATCAATTCCAAGTAAAGTATTTGTAGAAAAGAAAAGGAATCAAATGCTTGTCAAATAAAATGTTTATCATATACAATGTATTAACTGTAAATTATATTACACATACAAGTCATTCGTACTGGGAAAATATTATCGATATCCATCTTGACTGGAAGCATATATGTAAAAGGAATTTAAAAGATAAAAGAAATCAAATTTTTAAGAATCAATATCTTCATGAAAACTATCAGATAGTATTGAAAAAAGTAAATGTTTTGTTTGACTATGTTTAATCAATTAGAAGTATAAGAACTTGAAGAGGTTACATGCAAAAAGGATTAAATCAACTTTTGATGAAAATTTAGTTATTGCTATCAGGCCATTGTTCAGGTACGTACCCGTATTTGAACAAACGGATTTTCTTAATAGTACAGTTAATATATGGTTCAACCTCACACTAATTGCAACAGAAAATCTGAAACATGTATCTTGATCAGTAAAGTCTCCTCTACAACATATCAAAAAACCTAAGGATTTCGAGTGGTGGAAAGGGGGTCAAAAGGTCAAAGGTCAATAACGGTCATTTTGGGCCTAAAATCATGTAAAAATGATGTACTCTCATGTTTGTTTTCACTTATAAATTAAAAAATTAGTTAAGCATACTTAACAAAACTGTGGTCAATTATGTATAACAATATGCAGATAAGATGAGCAGGGTTTGGTAGTAACCATTTGAAGGTCAAAGGTCATAGGTCAATAAATGTCTAAAATCTGTGAAAATGATGAGAAATTTCCCTTATCCTATAGGCATAACTTGAAACCCACTACATGTATGTCGATTAACCTTGGTTTAATTTTGTTAGACAAATGAACCTATAATATTTGGTTGCCAAATATTTGAAGGTTAAAGGTCAGAGGTCAATAGATATCCAAAATTCTGTGAAAATGATGAGAATTTTTTTTTAATCCTACAGCCATAACTCGAGATCAACAATAGAGGAATATCAGCCAAACTTTAGTCTCTATTACATGTAGTCTCTATTACATGTAGTCTCTATTACATGTAGTCTCTATTGATACTTGAGGCAATGACTTTATATGGTTTTAGTGACAACCATTTAGAGGTCAAAGGTCAGAGGTCAGTAGATGCCAAGAATCCTGTAAAAATGATGAGAAATTTGTTTTATTTTAGCCATAACTTGAAAACTACATGAGGAATGCTGACCAAACTCAGGCAATTATATTACTGAGGCAAATTAACATATTGGCCTAATAGGCCTAATTGGCTTAATAGTTGAGGGCGCTCGTCAAGATTACGATCTAGACACGTCTTCCCGGGATTTGACAACTAATTTACCTTTTTTGGACATTTGAAGATTGGTGAGTGTAATTCCAGAAAGACATTATCGATAATATTATATTATAGCTTTGAACTGAATCGGTTATAGATAGTTTGGTGAACAGACTAAAGTGATATCATGAATGAAAGCCGCAATTCCAATCGGCCAGTTGAGATTGACGCTATGTCGGGTGCCACGTACGCAAGCGCCGCTCACAGACCGGCACGTGACACGGCTAGCATAGGCGGGGAGAGAGGTGACACAGGGGTCAAACCAGTCTTCCTGAAGAATAGAGACGTGCCCGAAGGAAAGCCGCTTCTACATGAAGAGATGTATATAGCTATACACAAGCATCTTGGCTCAACAAAAAGTTTGAAAGGCCTACAGAAAATTGGAGGACTCTGGCGGATTTATTTCACAGACAGAGCCGACAGAATCGCCCTAATTTCTGCAGGTCTCAACATAAGAGGAGTGTCCGCCCCCATCTACGACATGAATCCCTTCATAAACCGCCATGACCCAACTTCATCACTGAGAGTCATTGTGAAGGATATACCTTTGTCTGTACAGGATGAGGTGATTGTGAATGAAATTGAGAAACAGAAATGCAAAGTGTTGAGTAAAGTGCAAAGGATGAAATTAAGAGTAAACGGTCTTTTGACAGACTGTCTTACTGGAGATCGAATGGTGTTCATAGAACCCCCCTCAAAGCCTCTTCCACGATCCGTGAATATGAGCGGCTTCAGAGCTCGCATCTACCATGACGGGCAGGAGAAAGGCTCCATCCAGTGCTCTAAATGTTTAACCCAGGGGCACCATGCTTCAACGTGTGTCAACGCCATCGTTTGTAGGAAGTGTGCCCAGACCGGGCACAAGGCGGTCGAATGCACGATGAGTCAGGCCAGCATCAACACGGCCACCGAACAGATACCAGCAGGCCCTGCAGGCCTACAGCAGACGACTGATATGCCTACGTCACCAGAGGAAGAGTCCGAAGCAAATGAGCCAGTAGTGAGTGAGATGGAGAGCACCAACATACTACATAACAACAAAGACACACCCAGAGCGCAAGTAAAGATTACAAAATTCATTACGAAAGAACAAGTGAGCAGTACCGCTTCGCAATCGGAGAGCAACGACGACGAATTTGAAGATGCTGATGGCGACGACGAGCAGCACTCTGATATGTCGGCAGATTCTCCGAAATTCCCAAACGAAGATGGAAACCCACTGGCGAACGCCAAACGCAAGCAAAAAACAAAAAACAAGGCTGCAAAAAAAACCCCCAGGAAAACGGTAGTTTCTACTGCTGATTTCTAACCAGATCGGATTGTATATAGTGTAAATAAATTACCCATGGCAGGAACAAAAGACAAATACTGCAACTTGCTGAGTTTAAACGTTAGAGGTATGAGAAGTAAAGAAAAAAGAGATGCAATCTTTCTATGGACCAAGTATCAAAAGCCAGATATATTGTTTTTACAAGAAACATATTGGACAGATGATATTTTGAAAATTATTCGAATTGAATGGAAAGGTCAATTATTTTGTGCTAATGGATCGAACCATGCCAGAGGAGTTGCCATTCTTATATCAAAAGATTGCCCAATTACTATCAATAATATTATTTGTGGTCAAGAAGGACGAATGATTATGTTAAATGCTACAATATGTAATTGCAATTTGTGTATTGTAAATATTTATGCTCCAACGGAAAGGAAATACAGAGAAAGATTTTTCAAAAAACTTTACTTATGGATAGATTCCAATAGACTTCCAGATCACGCTTTGGTGATTGGAGGTGATTTTAATTCTATTCTTTGTCAAACTAAAGATGTGGAAAAAAAAATTAAATAATTATTATAAAACACCACGAAATCTAAAGTTTCTTATTAACCATCTTGATTTATGTGATATGTGGAGGTACTTCAATCCAAGAAA
>CALNVZ010002048.1:128006-139184 GCA_940671915.1 Paracentrotus lividus | reverse complement strand
GGGCCCGCCTGTATCCGCGCCTGTATTTATTGGGTATAATATGTATAAGGCTCCCGAAAATTCCTTTCATTATATCATTAATACCTCGCTAATATCAAACCAATTTCAGAATCGATTTATATCTAACCTTTTAATCCAAAGAAGTTGCTGCGAATTTTTCGTTATCACCATGTATCACACAAAAAAGACAGTCAGCGGGGAAACAAACAACCCCTGAAGATTCGAGGAACATTAATTTACATGCAATGAATGCCACACAGTTGTTTGGACAATTAAATAATACTGACTGCCCTTGAGGGCAATATGGCATATAGTGCCTGAACTAGCATAATATTGCCCCGAGTCGAAGACGAGGGCAATATGGTGCTAGTAAGGGCACTATATGCCATATTGCCCGAAAAAAACAGTCAATATTTTTATTATTATCCTTCAACTACCTATCTCCAACATAGGACATTGAAAACACACAGTGTAGTCTACTTACCACATATCCTAGCTGGTCTGCAACAACTGCTACAGTACAGTCATGTATGTTTGAATCCAAAATGTTTCACTGTCTTCATCAATATTAAAATATCAAGGAATCAATTCCCCTCGAAACAGCATGCCTCGGTATAATTTGCAGAATGTGTCATTCAACGAGTCATAAAAGTTTGCTTTCTCAGGATATAACGTTACCAAAAACCGAAAACTGATTTAAACTGGGCATTTGTCGTGGGATTTTTTTTTTCTTTTCTTTGTTTCTTCAGCATTCTGAGTTGAACCATTGTGACGCAATAATGCTTCTGTGCGTATCCATTGTCTTACTACTCTTTGTAAACGCGCATCATTAAAATTACGCGTAGGACCCCCGACCAGCCGGTCAACATTGTAAAAAGGCAGCCTTACGTCAATGCGTGTTTTTTCAATGGGATTTTTTTATTCCGGTCAATATGGCCAATATACCCCATGATCGCTTCATATATCGATATCATATCAAAACTGCGGTCGGTATGAATTTGCAATAGCCCGGTTCAGATGTCTTATAAGGGTAATAATCATATATCTATCGAGTAAAAACCATGCGAGAATGCATGTTTTTAATTTCAGCAAGTACTAGGTAAATGAATGTGATGAGTGTATTCAACCTGGTTTACCCTGCTACAAAGGAAATAGGGGAAACATCCCCCTTATTTTGAACTACATGTACTTATTTTCTATATTTATGTGTAACCAGCCATATTAAAAAAGTCACACATAATTTGCGGTGGAACTATTTACTTTTTTTTAAAATTTATAACCTGCCACTGGAATATGGTGAAATTGATGTGTCCAATATGCTCAAATTATCGAAGTCACTATGACATGCATAATTTTTAGTTTTATTGTATCTTGTTCAATATTGTCGTTGCACAAGTTTTATTCTACCAAATAACATGAATAAGTTCAGATGTGTTTAAGCGACAGCGAACTAACCAACACTCTCATTGAATGTGTGTTATAAATAACTGGTCCTAAAATATACATTTTAAACAAAATATTAACAAAACAGTAAATAAATTAACATTTTATTTAATTTGTATTGTGAAACAAACTACAGTGTTTTGAGGAGAAAAGTATTTGTTTTGCTACTTGATGACATAATCATCACGTTTTGAATCTATTGAGTGAGCTTTAAAAAATGTGGAATCATTTAAAATGGGCATGAATTACACTCTAAAACTTCACAGGCTGAAATCAGCACTTTTTAAGAGCTTGTATAGTGACTGCACTCACAGTGCTGTTTAACTGCACTCAGAGTGCTGTTTTAGCACGTTCACGTGAGCTAAAATTTCAGCAAAAATGGGCAACTATGGCGTGACTTCGTTAGGATTCGAACCTGGGTACCCTGGTTGAGAAGCGCGTACGAGCACGTTAGACCAATTCACATCTCATGATTGCTAGCAGATCGTATTGTTTCATGATAAACTTTCTTCAAAGTTGCCATAGTTATCTACTATGCTTTCATAATTCAATCAAGTTAGGGAGATCTGCTTTGGTCTATTGGTAACGTCAGCGGTACTCTTCCATGTCTAGGTGAACCCGGTTCGAGTCCCATACCGACCATGACCATTTTTTTGTTGATAAATTAGCATTTCAAGTGCAGTCACTATACGAGCACCCATGAATTAGCACTTCAGTTTTTAGAGTGTAGGAAGGAGACTTCACTGCTGATGATGTTGCATTATGGGTTAGAAGTCGCGGCTGAATTGAGTATACTGCTCAAAACTGCTGAGAACTGCTATTCCACCCTGCTGGAAAGAACACACTCATTCACATTGTGAACACAGTGTGAAAACATAGTTCACACTGTGAACACAGTGTGAAAACACTATGAACACAGTGTGAAAACACTATCCACACTGTGAAAAGGTGATTTCACAGTGTGGACACCACCACAATGTGGAAAACTACACATTGTTCACAATGTGAAAATGATTTCACAGTGTGAATATACCAGCTCACAGTGTGAAATTGATTTCACAGTGTGGCCAAACCATGAAAAAAAATCACACTGTGAGAAACAGATTTTCAGTGTGAATATACCAGCTCACAGTGTGAAATTGATTTCACAGTGTGGCCAAACTATGAAAATAATTTCACACTGTGAGAAACAGATTTTCGCAGTGTGAATACCTTAGGACTTATATTTCACAGTATGAATGAGTGTGTTCTTCCCAGCAGGGATAACCCCATCGGTTCCACTGAAGGGTGCATTTGGATTTTTTATTTTATTTTTTTATATATATATAATATGAAAAAAATTAATATAATTAAAGTGATAAAAATAATGATAATAATGTTGATAATAATGAGTAAAAGAAGGATGCTGTGCGACAACTTATCTTCATTTTACTGCTCAGCACTAAAGTGAGTCCTAAAGACTCAATTATTAAAGATTCACTAAGGGAGTCTTCTCACTTAGTGATCGTGAGTCTTAAAGACTCATTTGAAGTCAGTCTTTCAGCATCAGACCCATTACAAATTAGTCACGGGTTTGTCTGTACAGCGCGTCCCCCCCCCCCCAATTTTTTTTTTTTTTTTTTAAACTCTAATTTATGAAAAAATGATTACCAACATTAAGCTTTATACTCAATTAAGATTATGTACTTAAAAAGCTTGCATTATTCTACGATTGCTGTGAAAAATTTAAAATGCTTCATTGGTTTGAAAAACACAGGCTCTTTTGTAATAGTTGTCATTTTTGGCCCATACCAAGTTTGGTCTTGGAAAAAAAAAAAAAAAAAAAAACTTTACGTTAGAATTATTTAGCGCCCAATCAGAGGGATTTTTTTGGGGGGGAGACGCGCTGTTAACGAAACACTTGATTGATCAAGTGAGCCATCATGACTTGTCAGAAATGAAATTAGGCCTATATGTCTGAGTCCTCACTCCAAGTGAGTCATGAAGATATTCAAGTGGGTATTGAAGACTTACTTAAAAAGAATCTCAGAGTAGTCAGACTCATTTTGTACTCACATTGTCCTTCAAATGTTTCGTTATGCGGACAAACGGTTGACTTTTGAGGAGATAACGCATAATTGTGGCAGTTATTACTGGCTTGCAACGATTGTCTGCGTTCGCGGAGCGGGGGTGGAGCGGGATGCCGCCACCCTTTCGTGAACACCGGGGGGCTTTTCTCGAAAGGGTGGTTTGAGGGAGGGGAGTCAAATTAACGCACCCATTCGGGAACACCGGGGGGCCTTTTCACGAAAGGCTGTGTTTAGTAGTTTTCTGAACCAGTCGTTTTTATGAAAATTATTCAATTAAATAATAACAATATAAATATTAATAGATATATAATAGGAGAAGTAGAGGAGAGCTTGCATTTTTGTTGTTGATATTGAAGTTCATAATTTAGACCCCCCCCCCAGCGGCTATAGCCCGATAGTGCCGTCGTCCGATAGTCCGCGGACGCACTGCGGGTCCGGTAGTCGCAGGGGGGGGGGTAGTGTTCGTTGTGCCAAGGTTCGTTATTCCTAAAAATAGAAAAGGTTCGTTATTCCGAAAATAGAACAAGGTTCGTTATTCCGAAAATTGAGCTATTACTGGATTAAATGGATTAAGATAGTTGGGGACTGTATTTTGGTCACCCATGAATACCTCCAGAAAAGGGGGATTTTGGGAGGGGGGCCGGGGGGGGGGAAGGGTGTTATTATTTTAACAGTAGGCCTATCTGCTGTTAAATTTTGATTTTCGGAGAATTTATTTCAGAAAATTATCAACGGCGACCTTCTACTGATAAAGAATTAGTTTCGCTTCAAAGTCGGGCGCGTTAAAACATCCATAACTAAATAATTTATTTCAGCGCCGAATTCTTCCGGTAAAGAATAAGTTTCATTTCTAAAATTGGTCCGTTATCCCTCAATAACTAAATAATTTATTTCGCAATTGTATCCGTTCGTTATTCGGGCTAAAGGAGGCTTAAATCCCGAATGTATGGCAGGCGCGGCTCCAGGATTTTCCAGGGGGGGGGGGGGCAACTTAAAAAAAAAATTGCGAGGAGAGCGAGCAAACAGAGCGCGAATCGAGATTTAAAACATTCTCCGATATAATTATAGGCCTATACTGACCTTAAACGGAGAATTTGAACAATTTAATTTAAACCCTATGAAAACAAAATAATAATATATATTAGCAAAAAAAAAAAAATAAATAAATGAATAAAAAATCTGAATATTTTAAACAAAACTTTAGTGGTTTGAAAATGTATTTAAATTGCCACCATGAATACGATAATTGCCCCATTAGAATTACATTAGACGTTGCAAGTGCGAACTTTGCCATTTAATTACCTGGAAGAACGGCAATGTAATAGCCATGTTGTTATGCCAGGGGCGGTAGAAATTTGAAAGTGGGGGGGGGGGTCACGATGGAAAACGGGCATTTTCCTGAAAAGGGGCAATTGAGACCAGAGGCATAAAGAGAAATGTGTTCGGAAGAAAGCGCCCCAAAATTGCATTTTATGATAATAATATGTGTTGTATATTATTATGACAAAAAAGCAAAGCGAGCCCAAGCGCGAGCCGAAAATATTTGAGATAATTGTGCTGTATAGACTATATTTAGTAGCCGCGAGTGCGAAGCGTGAGATGAAAATTTGAGGTAAAATTGCGCATTATAGGCCTACCCTATGAATTATTGGAATCTGCAAGCGCGATGCGCGAGCCCGAAATTTTTGGGTTTTAAAAGATATATAGAATAAAGTGGCACTTTCTAGTATAAGAAATTGTAGATAATTGTGTATTATAGACCCTATTAGTATCCGCGAGCGCGAAGCGCGAGCTGAAAGTTTTGAGGTAAATATTGGAGTTATGTGCATTATGATTTAGCCTAGTATATTTGATTTTTATATTGTGCTTTCTATACCCTTCTGAATTGGGATAAATTTTTAAGCTCAAATTGGAGTTACTGTGCATTATGATCAGGCGCGTATCCAGGATTTGGCACCCCGGGGCCCGATGTGATTTTGATTTTGGCGCCCCCCAGAGGTGGCTCCAGAAAGGTACACATCCTATTTTTTCCCCCGTTACAACCGGCGAGCCAAAAGGTACACTCAATATTTGTTGACGTCACGTTGGCCGAGCGATAAGCGGGTTTTTTTTTTTTTTTTTTTTTTTACTTTTTGCTCGATTTGGCGCCCCCTAAGGTCAATTTGCGCGTCCTTTTAAGGGGCCGGGCCCGTAAAGCCCCCCCCCCAGAATACGCTCATGATAGATGTAGTATCCGCGAGCGCAAAGCGCGAACGGAAAAAGTTGGGGTTTAAAAAGATATATTGAATGAATAAAGGGGCACTTTCTAGTATTCTTATTCTTATTCAAATTATTTTGAGTATTAAGGTAGCTGGAAAACCGTGCGAGGTCCATGTTGTACCACCCCGCCCACCACACAGCTCAAGTTCGGAGTGATGCCCATGAATGTCGGCCGCTCCTATAGGTTAAATATATCGTCGATATATAGCGGAGTCGCCCCACTCTTGATCTTTAATATGAAGCAAAATAAAAATAAATGACAAAGAAAGAAGAAAGAATTAGAGGAGTAAATGAATGTTTTGATTACTTGGTGTCATGTTAGAAATCTTACAATATATTATGTCGAATTGAGAATAAAAAGCAACCCTTGCGTCAATTATTGTATACCTGAGCCAATAGTGGGAGAATGCATTTAAATAGAGAACAACTGTTGAGTTGTTTACAAATTTGCCGACTAATCAAAGCGCCGCGTAATCTACATAAATATGTTCATAAGCGCGCAGGTCGGCAATTATCATAGAAACACGGTCTCTTTTGTTCTTCAACATCAAAGCGTAACACACTTTCCCACGCGTAAACTAAAACTTGCTCTGATCTGCGGAAGAATTGTGTCTGAAATAAAATCATTCTCATCATGGACTCCGTTCGAGAAGCAGTGCTTTTCCCTACTCCACCCTCCATTCTTCGACGATGTGTTGGACTTTTGTTTGGTTCCCTTCTATTGCCAGATTGCACGAAAGACTTTGCATGAGACTGGAGTGGAGGGGGCGCATTCGTCTATGATTTTGGATAACCGCTCGGTTATCAAAATATTAAAAAAGGGTCAAGTAGGCCTATGTGTGTCTGTGTCCAATTACAAGCGTCCGTGCTCATGGCTCAAAAATCAACAAAAATGCTACTTTTCTATTTAAGGTCGGTTAAATATTGTTGGACGGAGCATATAAACTTTTATATACCTCATTTATGCAAATGTGAATTTATTCAGAATAGAAAACGTTATTTCTCTTAATTCAATTGTTCTATAATGCTTGGGGTTCTAGAATTATAACTCAAAATCAACAAATATGCAAGCTCTCCTCATTTCTCCTATCATATTTGGAAAAGGCGCGATACAAATATTGGGTATTATTATTATTATCATTATTATTATTGGTATTATCTATTAATATTATGCTGTTACTATTTAATGAATAATTTTCATAAAAACGACTGGTTCGAAAAACTACTAAACACAGCCGCTTCGTGAAAAGGCCCCCCGGTGTTCCCGAATGGGTGCGTTAATTTGTTTCCCTCCCTCAACCCACCCTTTCGAGAAAAGCCCCCCCGGTGTTCACGAAAGGGTGCGGCCATCCCGCTCCATCCCCGCTCCGCGAACGCAGACGATTCGTTGCAAGCCGTTATTACTGTTGCAGTGTACCAAACCTTGCAACAGACACTAGTCCACTCTTCAATAAAGAATCAACCATCCAGTGACGTCGATTACAGGATGATGAAGGTACTTCATCGGGATCACAGGATGACAATATAGTGATTATCGAGCACGATGTAATTGAGAGAAATGTACATCCTCTCCCCTTTGAAAACGAATTATTATGTAAACCCTGTTTTATTTCATTTTTTTCCTATTTTTTTTTCTTTGTTAGTACAAACCTGCCCTGCTGGAAAGAACAGAGTGTCGCACAGTGTTTTCACATAGTCGACTATGTTAAAATGCTCGAATTTAACAGTGTGTTGATGATTTCACATTGTGGTGTGCGGTTTCACACTGTGAATTTACCCGCTCACAATGTGATAATGTGGTTCAATTTTGTAATCGATCATAAAGCAATAATAATGATTTTGGGTAATTAGTCGAGTTTTAATCATGCTTCTTTTCTAAAACAGTATTAAATACTTTACACAAGTTTTTTTTTTAAACAAAATAATTTGAAAACACTAGAATTAAAAAGTGCAATAAAGAAATAAGCGTGCAATTTATCAAAAAAGAATTTAACAAAATACAAACCATGACACAAATGTTTTATTAAAAATATAATTATGTGGGGAAACATCTTACGTTAAATTGAAATATCCCTCGATGTTCCTGGGCATTTAGCCCATAGAGATAGAGGAGAAACTGATGACTCATGAGCCATAGCAAAGATTAAAATGAGTGTGTTCTTTCCAGCAGGGAAGGCTGCCGGTTCATATTGGCTTTAAGATATACATCCGCTATCCTATTAAAGCCTGCTGCTAGTAGTGCCTTCCTCAAAGCTGTCCTTTCCGTAGACTCTGTTTGCATTTTTCGCCACTTTCGGAGCATATGCAATGTACCCATGTAATCACCACCTCTGTTTTCATCACAGTACCGACGAATGTCTGCTGGTCCAAACCCCAAGGCTATCCCGAGATCATCGATTTCTAATCCTTCGTACAGTTCTCTAGCTATGGCTTTTATGATGTCGTCAAAGTCCATGATGTGGAAGCTCTGTACTTCTTCGGTTATGGCTTCCAAGGTTTCGTCAACGTCTTTGGGGCGGGAGCTCGTCCTGTATTAAAAATATGTATATGGCAGTCGTACAAGTTTATTGACATGATTGAGTTGTACAATATTCAGTTGAAATATACACTGCCCTCCAAAAGTTTGGGTACACCTGATGCCCCCTATGTTTTGGATCATTTTAAGGAATTTCAGATCCAGTTTTTCAGTCCAAATGATGTTAAAGTACAAAAAATACATTATGCAAAAAATATACCTCACGACTATCCCACCAATTCTCATTGGAATTCAGAAATTAGTCAAACATATGCAAAAAATGCAAAAACTTGATTTTGCATTAATTTATGCAATTATTGAAAAAATAATAATAAGATATCTCGACCAATGATGGTCCGATCAATGTAAAATTTTGCATAGATGTTGGGGCACATGTAAATATATCCGTGTACTATTTGTTTGTATTTAGAGGCAACAATTTATTAATTATCATCATTTATGGAAATTAATAGTCTATTTTTACACATTTATCAATATTTTATTTTAAAAAATTGCTATGAAGCCCACTTTTTTTTTGAAAGTTGCTGAGTATAATAGTCAACAACATTGTGATTAAAAAATTGGAGTTTCTCTTGAATTCCTTTGGATTCTTTAGTTTTAATATTTTCTATTGTCTTCTATTGTTTTTGTTTTAATGTATTTCTTAATGTTTTTGCGTCTTTTATATTTCAGAAATGTACCTTGATTGATTTCAAGATATCCAAATTGATGCTAAAGCCCTTTTAAACGCAATTTAGAGTGTGGTAGAACACAGAGACTCATATTGCCAATAATAAAATATGTTCAAATTACAGTATCGGGTTACTAAATATTAAAAACCCATAACCATGTTTAGACACAGAGGTATTTTTTGTGTCTAATTGCGACAAATTTCATCAGCAAATATACAATCCAGGCGAGCGCGAAGCGCGAGCCGAAAATGTAAAAAACCCCCCAAAAACAAACAAAGCGAGAGGTGTTTTTTCGGCTACAGCCCGATAGTCCGTGGGTCCGATAATTCGCGGGTCCTATAGTCCGCGGGTCCGATAGTCCGCGGGTCCGATAGTCCGCGGAGGGGGGGGGGGGGGGGGGGTGATGTTTGTTACTCTGAAGGTTCGTTATCCCGAAAAATAGAATGAGGTTCGTTATTCCGAAAATAGAATAAGGTTCGTTAGTCAGAAAATAGAAAAGGTTCGTTGGTCCGAAAATAGAAAAAGGTTCGTTATTCCGAAAAAAGAAAAGGTTCCTTATTCCGAAATTTTATTAAATCCAAAAATAGAAAAGGTTCGTTATTCCAAAAATAGAAAAAGGTTCGTTTTTCCGAAAATAGAAAAAGGTTCGTTACTCCGAATTTTTGTTATGTCCAAAAATACAAAAAGGTTCATTATTCCTAAATAGAAAAGGTTTGTTAATCCGAAGGTTCATAATTCCCAAAATATAATTCGTTATTCGTTAATGATTTGAAAGCAAGGCATTCGGCCCCCCCCCCCAAAAAAAAGAGAAAATTGTTGACTTGCTTTTCAATTTCATAATAATCTCAATATAGGTGTGCAAAAAAAAATAATAATAAATAAATGCGAGAGCAAGAAAAGGTTAAAATCTCTTTTCCTCTTCTATATAAATTCGAGTTAAACTTTTGAAAACTAACGAAAATTAGGAATAACAAACCTTTTCTATATTTGGAATAAAGAAAATTCGGAATAACAAACATTTTCTATTTTTGACCAACGATTTGGAATAACGAACCTCATTCTATTTTTGGAATAGCGAACCTTTTCTATCTTCGGACTGACGAACCTTTTTCTATTTTCAGAATAACGAACCTTTTCTAATTTCGGAATAACGAACCTTTTTCTATTTTCGGAATAACGAACCTCATTCTATTTTCGGAATAACGAACCTTTTTTATTTTTGGATATAACGAACCTTTTTCTATTTTCGGAATAATGAACCTCATTCTATTTCTCGGAATAACGAACCTTCAGAGTAACATACATCACCCCCCCCCCCCCCCCCCATGGACTATCGGAACCGCGGACTACGGTACATGCAGGTAATATGGGCCAGCAGGTAATATGGGACACCTGAAGCAAATCATGTCGTGACCGTCGACCGGTGACCGGTGACCGGTGTGAGCACCATAATGTTGTTCATATGAACTGTACAGGGTGTATCAATAAAAACGGGACAGTTTTGACAAGTCTGTCAAAATTTCGTTTCAAACTATGATGTCTATATTTTGATGTTAATAGCTGCTTTGAAGTCTTATCTTTCAAATGCCATTTAAAATAATAAGTTTCGTTCATGCTTGAGCGCACACAGAACGTTTTTGTCGGGGGCTCCAAAAAAGGCTTGCGCACAAAATGGAAGAAAATGAGAAATATGATCATCAGACTTTTTGCTTATCAGCAGACTCTCTTAACCCTTTCATTATCTTTGCCATTATTTTCGATATAATGCTATCGAAATTCATTCACAAAGCTACTTATTTAATTTAATTTATTTTGTTTTTCACATGTTAACATGTTATCTTTTGGCATTGAATATTCCTTCAAACTAAAAAAAAAAAAAAAAAAAAAAAAAAAAAAAATGTTGCCAACCCAAGAAAGGGGATTTGGTTGGTTGGTTGATTATTTGATTGAATGAGTGCTTTGTTTGATCGTTTGTTTGATTGATTGTTTGATTGATGGATTGATTTATTAATTGATCGATTGATTCAATGAAAGATTAGATTGACCATTTTGAATGATTGATCGTTTGATTAATTGTTTTAATTGAATGATTGATTGATTAATTTTTGATTGATTGTTCAAATGATTCATTGTTTCTTTGAATGATTGGTCGATTACTTTTTGATTGATTGTTCAAATGATTGATTAAATCGTTGGAAGA
>CALNVZ010002048.1:97889-125918 GCA_940671915.1 Paracentrotus lividus | reverse complement strand
CCGGGTACATCAATCCCCACTCTTCACGGTGATTTGTATTTTTTTTAAAGTGAGTTAGGCTTTCACACTCGTTTTTCTTTCATGGAGGTCTAAAAATTTCGCTCGCGCTTTGGGCTCGCATATTATTAATTATTATTATTATTTGTTATTATTATATTATGATTATTATTGTTATTATTATTATTATTATATTATTATTTTATTAATTATTATTATTATTATTATTATTATTACTATTATTATTATTATATATTGTTGCTGTATTATTAAATCCAGTAACTATTTCTTTATATCTTTATTTATATTTAGGCCTATACTTATTTTATTATTTCCAGGGAAATTATTTTGTTTATCTTACTAGCGCTCTTATTTATTAGTTATTTACGCTGCTTGTTTACTTTAATTTCATTTATACTTATAATTGTATTTTTACTACAATACTATTTGCAGAGTGAACAAATCTTTAACATAATGGTCTAAAATTACGTTTATCTGCTAGAGGTGTATGCAGCTCTCGGTAATATTTTGAAGAAGAACCCTTCCCTCCTTTCGGTTCCCACATGTTTGTTTTGACCTTCGTAATAAATTGAATATTTATATATTATTCTTATATTGCAATATTCTGTTCATTTAGCCTCAAAATTATCTGCTCACATGGAGTTTTAGTTTTGTGGAGACGCATATGAAAACGTGAACAATCAAAAAGGACAGTGTATTTTATACCAAACACGCACAGTTCCACTACAGTGCACTAACGACCAGAAAGAATCTTACGGGAAATGTGTGTACTGGGTATAGACTCTCTCTACGTCTGACCGTCGATATCGCGATAACAATGCCCTGAACAAAGACCGTGTAAAAGGAGAGTGCAAGCTGTGCAGTCAGGATCGAAGTATTTTATCATGAATTTTTTTTATGATATCAAAAACGCGGGGGAAATATTGACCAATCACAAAGAAGTTAAAAATCATTGGAAAGAGAAATTAATATATTTACTTCACTCAGCGTAACTAGGAAATCGATGCGCTGCTGAATTTTACAGAAAGCTTTTAGTGACTGCTGTTTGACCAAATTATCATTTTCACACAGAAAAACGACCCAAAATGACTAAAATGGGAGATTTTAAAGCTCAAAACGCGAGGGTTAGGGGTAAAAAAATATTCTTCCAAGGTTTTATCTTGTTTTATATACATTAACCCTCATAAAACTGTGTAACTAAGTAAATGATGATTTTTTTTTATTCCAGTATATTCAACAAAACTCCCGTTTTTCGGCAGCATCCTTCCATTGACAATCGGTGCGTGAAAATGGTTTTCCTAGAAAGAAGCCCCAACGTTTTCAATATGATAGACTCAGGCCCTAAATTGCTTTTTTTTTAAAGCTCGCCTTTCGCTCTCGCTTAGTATTAATAGGCCTTATAGGCTTAGAGGATATAACAAGTTGGCACATAAACCCTTCTGGTACGGTATTTTTTTCATTTTTTTATTTTTTTTTATTTTTTACCACCCCCCACTTTTTGAGTTGGGGGATGCATCCCCCCCCCCCGCTGTCTACGCCCCTGGTAGAACAATAGGGAAAAGGTTCATTGAGTACATAAATAGACAATAAATTGAATTTTTCGGTATTTTTAAATTTTCGTAATTACACGTCAATGCAATGGTTTCTTATTTAATAATTCTTTATATTATAAAGACTGAATTATACCTATTCTTACTAGGGGATGGGTCCCAATTTAACCAAACATAAAATATCCATGACTGCTGGGCAACCGCTGCCCAGGCGCGGATCCATGAAAATCGAATTGAATGCATTTTGGGGGCCCAATTGTCCGGGGACAAAAGCAGCTCTATTATGTTTACGCTACGCAGGGGGCCGATAAATCCATTGTTTGAAATCTGGCTGCGTCCGCTACTGGCTGCCAACCACAAAAATGCCGTTTGGTGACTTTTTCCTTTAAAGTGTTGTGCAACTATTGTTCAAAACAAAAAGCACACCGTGTTGTAAGGTGATACAACAATACATTATTGCATGTCAGACCTAAAAAGAATGTAAGATTGCATTTTGCTTTCATTTTCAAAACATAAAAGGGCCAAAATGATTAAGAAATACATAAAATTCTAAATAATAGAAGACAAAAGAAAGTAATTAAACAAAAGAATACATAAAATTTCATAATAAACTTTTACCAAAATGCCTTTTACCAAAATGTTGTTGACTATTACACTCAGCAACTTTTGAAAGGAGTTTTTACTTCATAACAAAATTTTTAAGGCCAAATATGGATAAATTGTAAAATAATATGAACAATTTGCATAAATAACAATAATAATAATGTTGCCTCAAAATACAGACAAATAGTACAGGGTTATATTTTACAAGTCCCTCAACATCCATGCAAAATTTTACATTGATCGGACCATTATTGGCAGAGATATCTTATTTTTTTCAATAATTGCATAAATTAGTGCAAAATTATGTTTTTTGCATATTGTGGCTAATTTCTGAAATCCAAGGAGACTTTTTTTAAAAATAATTGTGAAGTATATTCGTTGCATTGCACAATGTATCTCTTAGTACTTTAGCAACAATTGGACTGAAAAACTGGATATAAAACGCTTTAAAATGATCCAAAACAAAGCTGGCATAAGGTGTGCCCAAACTTTTGGAGGGCGGTGTAGGGTACATGCAGGTAATATGGGCCCCCTAAGCTCATTTGCCTAATTTGCATAAAATTACGAAATGACACACAGTCTAATCTTTGTTTATATGAATCAATGACTACTGCTCTAACTTTTATTGTGAAGAAAAACAATTATCACCAACCCCCCTGTCTGCAATATTCAAATGTTGACGTCATTACAAAAGTGCCCATATTACCTGCATGTGCAGGTAATATGGGCACATGTATTTAATGTACGTTTTAAAAACTACAATTACTCTACCATGTCTGGAATTTGCTTAAAATGTTGAAAATCATTAACTTTAAGATATAATTTGAAATTATAAGACCCTTCAGTAAAACCTTTGACTATATATTTCATTGTTATGTATTTTGTATATTATTTCTTTTTTTAATATTATTTTAAAATTATTTTCATTATACAAGTCAATATAGGCCTACAATAAGTTATTTATATTAATAATATACTGTGAATATACCCTAAAAATTGAGATTGATGCCTCATCCCAATACTAAGTACCAGAATCATTTCCGCCATTTTGGATGTCCCATATTACATACACTAATGTTGCTGTGTCAGGCAAGCATTTAATGCAACATTGCACCCTTCACTAAAACAAATTGACCTGTACACGCTAGTATGATCAAAATGAAACTATAAGCTTACTAAATATACAAAACAATTGAGGTTACCCCCTAAAACACTCTTTCACCATCACATTCTGTGAAATATCGAATTTTACATAAGGGTAAAAAAATGCCGTAAGTTTTACCTACCTTTTTGGTTTTCAGCAATTTTCTCAGAGAAATTTCGGCATTAGATGCTCTCACGACGATATATTTACGTATACAGTTCATATGAACAACATTATGGTGCTCACACCGGTCACCGGTCGACGGTCACGACATGATTTGCTTCAGGTGTCCCATATTACCTGCTGGCCCATATTACCTGCATGTACCCTATCATTTGATTGTTTTCGGCTTTAAATTTTTCCCCATTTGGACCATTTCTGTTTTGAAAAGCTGGTAAAAGTCGTGATGGGTTCACGATTTATATAATTATCCTGCTATTAATGCTATTTTCGTGTGATATTCCGCTTTTTCGTTCCTATTTGCTTCAGTTCACTTCACATTTTCAAAAAAGAAAAAAGAACCCCCCGAAAAAAAAAACAACAACAAAACTAACTCTTTTCACACACACACACACACACACACACACACACACACACGAAGAAAGACCAGAGCCTATTTTGCATTTTAATTTTTAAGTCACTCCAATTGACGTGTGACCTCTACACGGCCCACCGTGTTGAAGGTATTGCAAGTTAACTAAACACAACACAAAAAGAAAGTTCCCCCTATTTCAGATATCAATAAATTTATAACCAGGAGGAATTAACAAAATCTAATTATATGTCCCTGTAGGGAATTTAATTAGCTACCATAGGAGCGAATTTTAGGAAAAAGTCATCACGTCATGCCTCAGTGATTAATGGTTGAATGCAAAAATGTCATTTTTTGAAGTTCACAAGCCTAAAATTACAACTTTGATTCAATGATATCGGACCCATTTTCAGATTTTAAACAATTTACACGTCAGAATGTATGCAAAAAGTGCTTCCCAACATACGGAAACGAAATTTACGTCAAATTTTACGGTTTAGTGAGGGAATTCCTGTTTTGGAAGTGTATGCAACCAATATCCATCTATTCACGGTTGAATGAACCCATCAATCAACCAAAAAGTAGGCCATTTTAGAAAAACGAAGAGTCATTGTAGTCATTTTATGCACTAGAAAGCATCTCAATAACATTTTGGGGGTTTTAGCTAAATTCTTTGGGCACGTGTCAATGATCCTATGGCATTTATTTAAAAATTCATGCTTCAGTGAGCACGTGAGAATGGAAAAGCCCTTTTCTCACGTACGGACTAAAATTCAAATTCTTACTTTGATTGAATAGAGCAATTCTTTTCGGGGAGTACTTTTGATTTTATATTCATAAAAATCCCGATGTTTCACGCCTCAGTGAGCACAAGATACAAGAAAATCAAGAAAATCAGAAGAAAGTTTCGGGCTTCGTCATGGTTCAGTGACTTTTCAAATACGTAATTTGAGTAACGATCATGTTAGTTAGATACCAGTTGAAGCCATGTGCAAAGTTTCATAAAATAATTCACAGTCAAATGGACAAAAACTGACAATTAAAATATGCTAAATTTCACTTTTGTTAAACTTTTGTTAAACCTCTGTACATAAAGTCAATGGTGGAGGAAATCAATACCTGACAAATGTGAAATTCGGCCAATTTCATTGATGATTATTGTTATTTCTACCGTAAGTTATGTCACGAAACTTGGCACATAGCTTCAACTGATCTCCAACTAACATGATCTTGATTCAAATTACGTATTCGAAAAGTCACTAAACCATGACGAAGCCCGAAACTTTCTTCTCATTTTAATAATTTTATTGTATCTTGTGCCCACTGAGGCGTGAAACATCGGGATTTTTGTGAAAATCAAATCAAAAGTACTCCCCAACCAGAATTATTATATTCAATCAAGGTAAGAATTTGAATTTTAGTCCATACGTGAGAAAAGGGCTTTTCCAGTCTCACGTGCTCACTGAAGCATGAATTTTTAAATAAATGCCGTAGGATCATTGACACGTGCCCAAGGAATATAAATAAAACCCAAAAAATTTTATTGAGATGCTTTCTAGTGCATAAAATGACTACAATGACTCTTCGTAATTCTAAAATGGCCTATTTTTTGGTTGATTGATGGGTTCATTCAACCGTGAAAGGATGGATATTGGTTGCATACACTTCCAAAACAGGAATTCCCTCACATTTTGATCGATTATACCATGGCAAAGAAGGAAAAAATCGCAGTTTTGGCAATTTTTGCTGCATGCTCACTCAACCGTGAAATTTGACGTAAATTTCGTTACCGTATGTTGGGAAGCACGTTTTGCATACATTCTGACGTGTAAATTGTTTAAAATCTGAAAATGAGTCTGATATCATTGATTCAAAGTTGTGATTTTAGGCTTGTGAACTTCAAAAATTGACATTTTTGCATTCAACCATTAATCACTGAGGCATGACGTGATGACTTTTCCTAAAATTCACTCCTATGGTAGCTAATTAAATTCCCTACAGGGACATATAATTAGATTTTGTTAATTCCTCCTGGTTAAAAAATTATTGATATCTGAAATAGGGGCAACTTTCTTTTTGTTTTGTATTTAGTTCGGGCCACCCTATAAACACTACAAGGCGAGATCCAACCGAACTTTCAGTTTTCTCAAGGATATTTATTCCCCAATCACATGATTTTTCCCAGCAATTGAAGATATGAATTTGTTTGAGCAATGACCACATTTGTGAACAAACTCACAATCTGCTTTGGTGATTTTTTTTAAAAGGAAAAGTGAATCACAAAATGGTCCGTGAAATTCTGTTACGACATTGCTGCACTTAATCGGGCCGAGCATCAAAACTACTGGACCCACTATTGATGAAATTACATGCCGATAAACCGTATAATATATCCTTTCTGATGACGTAAACCACATTTCTATACTAACCTGGTAAATTGTGCTAGGGCCTAGTGAAAAAAAACCCTCAAGAAACACGCCCCTATACCTCAGAATAACCTAATATTGGCCACCACGGGTTGAGCTGTCACGCCCTGCTTGGTAAGTACTTAACAAACCACACTGAAAACCTAACCTCGTCCGTCAATGGACGGACTAGCTTTAAAGCTAGTCGGTCAAGACGGACTTGTTTTAAAGATAGTCCGTAATGTTAGTCCGTCAAGACGGACTAACATACAACTGAATCTCTATCTCTCAACTTGACGGACGAGCTTTAAAGCTAGTCCGTTAAGCTTGATGCTCGTCTGTCGTCTTGACGGACTAGGTCAATAAAATAGGTAGGTGAACTGAGTTTACCTATTAGAATGACCGACTAGCTTTTGATACACATAGATGCAATGTCGTTTCAATTCACCTTCTCTATTTATTCTGTTTCCGCGCATAATCAAGTGGATACATTCTCAAACCAGGAACTTCCTGCTCAAACAAAGGTTGTTTTGGCTTGGCAATTTTCAATCTTCAATTACATGCTAATTGAATACCCTGTTACTAGAGAACCGAAGAACCCGGTCTATTCTTACAGATTACTGGTGAATGCCCGGCTTAGCAACAGCAGTGGATAGAAAGTGGATAGGAGTACAGTCGACATTGTCAAAGGTTGTTTTGGATTGACAATCTGAAAGCTTACTATAGGTACATAACATCAATCACGACAAGTATGCAATTCACTAATAGGTTCAAAATATTGTTCATTCATTAATTACAGGCTAATTGAATACCTCGTTACTATAGAACCCAAGAACCGTCTATTATTACAGATTGCTGGTGAATGCCCGGCTTAGCAACAGCAGTGAATAGAAGGTGGACAATCGATTGAATAACATGCGCATTGCGAAAAGGACATTTCTATTAGTTGCATTATCTGTATGTAAATTCCATTTAATGAGCAAACTGTACAGACGCAGTCTCGCTACCCCGTAAAGCTTAAGATTTATAATGGCGATTTCCTTCGTGTTTGACATGATTGTGTGAGTACTATTTTTAATTCCTTATGTTTCAGTTCACAGATAGCGTTATTTTTTCACATAGATTAATGCTATATTCACCAACGCGAAAAATTATGTCTGGCTAAATCAATTTATAAATTTTGTGAATTTTACAACGATAATAACAATCACATTAACTTATAAAATCAAATTTTAATTCTAATAATAAATATAGGCGCCACTTTTCTTTTAGATTACTACTTGTATCTGAAAGAAATGAATTTTGGATTAGAGGCATGACTTTGGGCTCTGAAGAAGGATAAGCGTACGCAGAAAATGCAAAAGCAGGTAGGCCTACAACAAAAAAAGTAAAAAAGATGCAAGCCATTGGTGGCGACCCCTGGGCCCCTGCCCCAATTATTTGATAATTGCCCTAATGATGTTAACTGAATATGCCTCATGTATTTATTCCCGTCTTCTGACTTATATCATCATAATAAAATATATATATATATATATTTTTTTTTTTGCTCGAATTCTTGAGACAAAATACATGTTTTTTAATCGTTATCTTTCAAATGTCTTCTAATATTTCAGATTTGACGTCCCTGACAAGCTGGTGAAGCCATATTAAGCTAACCGTCATGCTAGTCGGTCAAGACAGAAGCAAGAACATCGCGGCAGAAAAGCGAGACGGACTAGCTTTTACACCATGACCGACTAGCTGTAAAGCTAGTCCTGCTCAAAAGCTCGTCAGTAGATGCATCACTACGACTAGCTTTCATGCTAGTCCGTCAAACTAGTCGGTCACGACGGACTAGCTTTAAAATTAGTCCGCCGTGACCGACTAGCATTAAAACTAGTCCGTCTTGACTGACTAACTTGACGGACTAGCTTTCAAGCTAGTCCGTAGAGACGGACGAGCTTTAAAGCTAGTCCGTAATAACCGGGTTGTGTTGAAGGAAAGCTAGTCCGTCGTGACCGACTAGCTTTAAAGCTAGTCAGTCTGGGTATCACTACGACTAGCTTTAAAGCTAGTCGGTCTACCCGTTTAGGTTTTCAGTGCAGGTTTATTTTTGTTTCATGAGGTTTAAATATTGAAAAGGTCGTGGTGATTTTGCAGTTGGCAGTATCTGCAAGATATCTGTGAGCTTTCTGGACGCAACGCCCCACCGGACGAATAGCATTATGTGACTTTGGCCTAGGCTTTACTTCCTATATCTTGCTGCGTGCTTGCATCCGGCACAAGGATGTCGACCAGACACACAGGTCCACGACCGGTTGTAACCACGGCATTGACTCGGAAATAAGCTCACCTGATCGTGTTATTGCTGTCTACTTCTTGCTTAGCAGCCGTTGGAGATGAAACGGTTGACTCACATGCTTGATGCTGGCCTATAAATGTCCAACGTATATAATTTAGACAATTTTATAATCACATTGTGAAAAAAATAGATATGCGGAACCTTGCAATCATACATCTAATTAACATCAGAATACGTTATGGTAGGCCTACTTACAAATTTAGTTTCTTATTCCCCGAAACGTGACAATTATTTCAACGGCCGCAGAAAATATGCATGTTCAAGCAGGCCCTTTTTCCGGCCAGAGAAATCATGTGCAGGCCCGTAACTAGGATTTTTACGGGAGGGTTCGAAATCTGCAAAAGTGGACAAAAGGTACATCAAAATTGTTTCACGTCACCCCGGGCAAGCAAAAAGGTACATCATTTTTTTTTCACGTCAAGCTGGTCGCGCAATAAGGGGGAGGGGGGGGGGGAGGTGTTCAAATTTGTCTGCCTTCGGCCCTCCAGAAGAGTACCATGTATTAGCTACAGGAGTAGGCTAATGTTGTTCTTTACATGATATTCCCCTTTCTTCTTCCTTAATATTTTTTTTGTCAAGCGGATCTTGCTCGCCAGCGGGGGGGGGGGGGGGTTCGTTCGAACCCCGAAACCCTGCCCTAGTTACGGGCCTGATGTTGCTGAGCAAATTTCACTTTTCGCCGATTAATCGAAAAGTACCAAGAATATTAGGTTCTCCTTGCTATCAGCTTTATTGATTTTGTTACGGCTTTTGACAGCATACAACATCCGTCACGGTGGAAGGTGGTACTTCGTATGGTCTAGCTCCCAGGAACTGTGATCCATGCCATCAAGATGGTCTCCAAGATGTTGCATAAGGACTGAAGACGGTTTGAGTGGCTGGTTCCAGCAACTTACAGAAGTGCGTCAAGGGTGCGAACTTTCACAAATTCTTTTTTCCATTGCAATTATTGATTTGGCCATGAAGGGGGCACATGTCAACAAAAAGGGATTGATTGGCTGGAAGACATGAAGATATCAGATTTAAATTTTACCTATGATATTGCAGCACTAGCTACTACATGTATATCCTACCAAAACTAGTGGATACAGTAAGTGAGAATGAAGGACTGTTGGATTATTAGCCAAAAGAAGACAAAGGACATGCTGTCATGAGCTCATCAACCTCCATAAAATGTCTTTATTGACCGACAGAAAATAAAGATTGTAGAAAATTGCGCTTACCCAGGCAGTTTGATAAACAACCAAGGAGTATATTTTATATTAAAATAACTGCAGAATCGGATAAGCCTCAGGGCCATTTAACCAGCTGAACAAAATATGGTCGAACAGAAAAATATCCCTCGAGACTAAACTCGATTATACAATACACATGTACTCTCTACCCTTCCACAAGGATCTCATAAATGGGGTTTCAAGTTGCCTGAAGAACTCAATATCGACGCATTTGATCGACCCGAGTCTAGAGTATAGGAGTCTAGAGTTGTGCTGTCGCACCAATTACGGATTTTGAAACGAGAATGCAACGCTGGTTTGAACGCTTCTCTATGAAGCGTCAGTGAAGCGTTCGTCTAACTGTACGAATGCAGTTTCGGATGACGTCATTCGAGACCAGAATTCTAAACCAGGGGTAAAGGAGGTTTAAAATTTTATATGGCTTTGCGAGTTTCATGTTGGAGGAAGCTAATTTATTTATTTCTCGTTAACTTGAAGCTAAAAGTTGTTCAAAATTTGCTTTAAAATGAGGTGCATTATTGAATTATCTACAACGATTCGATTAATTGCATATATATCATAAAAAATGACATTTTCCGACCCGATTGACGTGTTAGTTTGGCCTAACATTATATTCAAAAGGACAACTGACGCGAAAACCAATGATAAACTTTTGGTGGCAAGTCTTGTCATGAGAAGGGATAAGACGGATTTGGAACTAGTTTGAGACTAATTTGAGACGGGTTTGAAATGATTTTGAAACTAGTGGTGGAGACGTCACAAAGACGTCTGACGGTATAAGCTGAGTTTCCACGATGTCTCATGACAAAAATAGAAAATGTTTCAATCACATGAATGTTTTTGGTCGCGCAGACGTCTGACGGTATAAGCTGAGTTTCCACGATGTCTCATGACAAAGGTACTTTGTCATGACACGGATTTGAGACTAGTTTGGGACGGGTTTGATGCGGTTTTGATCCTAGTCAGGGGAAAATCTCAAAGTGGTCTCTGAGACATCTCTAAGACAGACAAAAATTATCGGGGATGTCTCCGAGTGTTCGAGTTACAAAAACGTCTCCGCGATGTCAGATACCACCCTTAAGGCCATAATTACTTCACAGGAGAAAAACACCATTGTCCTTTTCAACTGAAAATGTAATACCCTAGGAGCCAAGGGCCTTTAATCAGAATTTTTGCTGGGGAAGGTTTGAAGGTCCTATCTAGAGTAAACTTTTGCGCTGATTCCAAAGATGCCACTTTTATCGACCGCAGGGGCGACACTTTGGCTATTTTGGCCAATTTTTTACCAAAAATGACCATTTTGGTCACTTGTGGTCAAGAGGATTTATTTTTATAATTTTTGCCGATAAATGGAATTTTAAAGACCTAACTGATGTAAAAATTTGCGCTGATTCTAGAAAAACTGGTTTTATTGACTCTGTGTGTCATTAAAGGGGTCATTTTGGTCAATTTCGGCCAAAAAATGGAGTTTTTATCATTTTTGGGCCAAAATCAGACCAAAATGACCATCAGAGTTATCCAAACGATAGTTTTTTCACCTCAAAACCATTAAAAAAAAAACTTCCTTGGGTCTCAAACAATACTTCCATACCATTTTCTTTATAAATTTGGACAGCAATGGTCATTTGGACCAGTTTGACCGAAAGTGACCATTTTGCAGTTTTGCGGGATTTTGCTATACACCTATGTATTATAGTGTACAGGCTACATGTGTACACATGTTCTGTATTAATTATCCTTTCGTTCAAATTCATTTCATGAAGGAGTCGAGTTGACTTGTGGGGGAGAAGTGGGAAAGATTTATCCCTTGTAAAATTTGATTGCAGATTTCAGAAATACAGGTCTTATTTAACTTACCATAATGTTCAGGTCACTTATTGGCCACTTATTGGCCGAAGGTTGCCCATTAGCCCAAATGAAATAAAATACTATTTACAATTTATACAGCGCCTAAAACTTAGTTAGACTGTGTCTCTAAGCACTTAAAAGACATTGTTATGACCCAAGTCGTCAGATTTCGATGTACCTGCACACAATGTGTGCACATTCTCCACTCCCTACTTTGCATTCCAGCCATGCACTAGGCCTACTAACAAAAAACTATGGGCGGTATTTGTTTTTACAACAAATTCATGCACAAATATGACAATTCTGACCATCTATCGTATTTCATGTGATTTAATAATTGTAATGTCCACTTTGACCCGCACTGACCATTCCTATATGCGAATGGCCAGTGTGGGTCAAAATGGTAACAACCGCCAAAGTGGATACAAGTAATATACTATTCAGTCTACAATGCATTACTTGTAATGAGTTCAATGCTTGTGGCGATCTGCGTTAAAACGGATTCGTCCCACTTATTAAGTTCTGGTCATCTTGGTCACTTTTTAATTAGAATAAGAAATTTATTCTAAACAGAATAAGATTTCAATCACTAAGCCTATTATGTACAATTGTATACAAAGAATAACAGTCGTATTAATGCCATGATGTAATAAGCAAAACTCGGAAAGAGTAAATTCCAAACTGATCATGTTAACCCAAGCTTACCAATTATTGTATGATTTCCATAGCAACATGAAATCTATATAGTGACTTAGATTATGTTTCATAATGATATAACTACATGTATGTCCAGGATCTGATGACGATTTAGAATATTGCATCTGAAGAAGGATGTCATGAAAAATGTATTTCAATGACTTTCAATTATGACTCGACTATTATAGCAAAGCCGGTTTTCATGTTGCTAGACATGTGTAATGAGCGAGTCCAGTGTCCTTAACCAAGGCTCCAGCAATGCTTTCCTCTCTTGAAAGCATTTCAACCAGGCAAGGAGAATACATGTCCTCCTGGCTACTAATACGCTCATCAAACATACTTGATCTCATCTTAATTGTAACGTGAAGAGGTAAAATGAGAGCTACAGTTATTTGGTCAAGATCTTGAAGGATGTTCAGTGACTCATCTCCATCTCCTGAAAGGATGGAAAAAGTGTCTACAACTTCTTCATGGTTGTCTTTGATTTTTTTTTCTGCCAAGAGGCCATGGTGGCAAACAAGGTGTCAATTGTGGTAACTTGCATGGACGTGGTTGACATTATTTGTTCTTTAGCCATGAGAATCATAAATGTTGATCTTTTCACATTCTGAAACAATCAACGTCTTCTTTGATAAGAACAATTATGCACACCATTATGTGCCTTTATTTACTACCTCCATTACCTCAGGGCCCTGTACATGGATACCACTCATCCTAGAATAAGGGAACGACTTATATGAGATGGCTTATCTGTGTCTTAGCAGTTGTCATCACTTCGTTTGCAAGACAGCTAGTTGACCAATCTGTGGACACCACCACTGTTACAGTTATCATGGTTATGCATCTCGATGACCAAGCTGGGAATATTTCCACTAAAATCAGGGAACCGGCTAGAAGCATTATTAGTCAGTCAATCTCTTTAAACTAGCGAAATCCTTCACTGTATTTATTAGTAAGGGTCTTTCTAACCTCGAAGGGTCATTCATATATCCCTGAAGGAATGAGTTTGTACCATTGCCCAAGAAGGAGAGGTTTAGCATGTGATTCTTCACTTCACTAGGCATCTTTTTTATCTTCTACTAAAAAGCACAGTTCAGTATTATTCGTCAAAGACTGGGCAAAGGGAATCATTCTGGTGACAATATCTTGCACTTGTTCAAGTATCCATGAAACTTCTTGGCCTTGGACATACTAACTTCATGGCTTGGATCGGGACCTGTCATAAAGAGGTGACCGAATAATGGTGCTTAAAGTTGTTCCCTGATTTTGGTGGAAGGATGCAATGAGTGTTCGTCGACATGCTGCATTAGCAAAGATTGTTATATCCAGATGAATTAATGACAACCTCACCAGCAGACAACCCATGCATAATTCCAGGATGAAGTGTAACCCTGTACAATATCCAAAGATAGTATATACAAACACATAATGGCATGCTTAATTGTAGCAGTTCGCTTCAAAGAAGACATTGACTGTTTTCCATATCATGAATGTGAACAGATCAACATGGTTCTCACGGCTCTACAGTGAACACAGATTCAACCATGTTCACTTGTTTCATCCCAACTGGATCTATACCCTGTTCGCCACCCTGGTGTATATTTGCAGAAACGATCAAAAACAACGTACCATAAAGGAGTTATAGACACTTTCTTCTATAGATGGAGATGACTGGACACCCTTCACGATGTTGACCAAATAACTGTGATTTTCATTTGCCTTTCTATGTTAGAAGAAGAGTTCAATATAATAATGAACGATAAGTTGCCAGGAGGACATGACTTCTCCCAGCTTAGTTGAAATGCTATCCTCAGAGGAAAGCATTGAGGACCTTGGTTAAGGATACTGGGCTCTCTCAGGACACATCTAGCAACATGAAAACGGCCTTTGCTATGATCGTTGAGTCATAGATTACATTTTTCATGACATTCTTCCTAAATTATTATATTCCTTGGTTATATTACAAATCGTTAACAGATCATTCAGATATACAATTGTATAAAACTTAAATTATACCACTTTAGATTTCACGTTGCTATGGAAATCATAGGCCTACACTTATTGGTCAGCTTGGGTCAGCATGATCAGCTTAATATAGCCTGAGTGATTGAAATTGTATCTATTTAGAATAAAATAAACATAAAATTATTGCTTAACCTTTGACCAGAGAGTGACCAAAATGACCAGAACTCAATGGGTGGGACAAATAATCAGTTTTAAACTGATTATTTTTTTTTAACATTAACAAACATTGAACTCAATACAAGTAGTGCATTGTAGACTAAATAGTATATTACTTGTATCCATTTTGGCGATTGTTACCATTTTGACCCCTTCTGACCATTCGGATATAGGAATGGTCAGTGCGGGTCGAAGTGGTAAGAACCGCCAAAGTGGACATAATAAAAACATGATATAAAAATATGGCAGATTGTCAGACTTGTCATATTTGTGCATGCAAACATTAATATCACACACATTTTTTTTTTATAGTGCATGTCCAGAATGCTAAGTAGGGAGTGGAGAATGTGCACACATTGTGTGCAGGTACATCGGAATCTGATAAACTGGCTCATAACATTGTCTGTAAAGTGCTTAGATACCTAAGTTTAGGCGCTGTATAAATCGTAAATAGTATTTTATTTCATTTGGGCTAATGGTCAACCTTCGGCCAATAAGTGACCAATAAGTGACCAGAACCTTATGGTAAGTTAAATAAGACCTGTATTTCTGAAATCTGCAATCAAATTTTACAAGGGATAAATCTTTCCCACTTCTCCACCACAAGTCAACTCGACTCCTTCATGAAATGATTTTGAACGTTAGGATAATTAATACAGTGCATGTGTACACATGTAGCCTGTACATTACAATACATAGGTGTATAGCAAAATCCCTCAAAACTGCAAAATGGTCACTTTCGGTCAAACTGGTCCAAATGACCATTGCTGTCCAAATTTATAAATAAAAATGGTATGGAAGTATTGTTTGAGACCCAAGGAAGTTTTTTTTAATGGTTTTGAGGTGAAAAAACTATCGTTTGGATAACTCTGATGGTCACTTTGGTCTGATTTTGGCCCAGGAATGATAAAAATTCCATTTTTTGGCCGAAATTAACCAAAATGACCCCTTTAATGACACACAGAGTCAATAAAACCAGTTTTTCTAGAATCGGCGCACATTTTTTCATCAGATAGGTCTTCAAAATTCCATTTATCGGCAAAAATTATAAAAATAAAATCCTCTTGACCATAAGTAACCAAAATGGTCAATTTTGGTCAAAAATTTGCCAAAATAGCCAAAGTGTCGCCCCTGCGTTCGATAAGAGTGGCATTTTTGGAATCAGCGCAAAAGTTTACTCTAGATAGGACCTTCAAACCTTCCCCAGCAAAAATTCTGATTAAAGGCCCTTGGCTCCTAGGGTATTAGCTAATGTAATGTTTGCTCCAAGACTACTCAATTATCAATGGCACTTGACAAAAAATAGGCCTACCCGATTTCCTTTTTTGCATATATTACTGTGTTGCTATGTCAGATAAGAAACGTGTTTGTCAGACATAATAACAACTAAAATAAGCAAATTGAGTAGTTCATTCAGGCAATTAAAGTAGATAATTTATTCAGAGTGAATAGAATATTGTCCTTTTTCAGCTGAAAATTTTCAAGCCTTTTAATAATTGTTCTCAGGCCACTGAATCATTAATGAATAGGACGTGATATATGAAACTGCATGACAAGCGCCTTTCAACCAATACAACAACACTCGGAAGTCAATGGATAGCAAAATTATAAAGCGGCTACAAATAAAAGATTGTTGCGTCATTATTTCAATAGATTTCCGGTTTAATCTTGTGCGTTCCAGTGCACTAGAAACTTCCAGCCGTACGTAAGTTGTACAAGTTTGGAAGTTTTTTTTCGTGCTGGGAGTTTTTTCTTGTACAGTGCTATTGTTGGATCCTATTGTTTATTGTCGTACAACTCTAAACTCCTTTAATAGTAGAATATGGGCCGAAGTGTCTACGTTCGTGGCGCCCGAGATCTATTCTGGTGGAAGGTTCTCCAATCACAGGCTTAAACCTCGAGTCCATCAACTTTTGTGAATGTCCTTAATAATCCTTCATATTGTATATCAGGTGGGAAAATGAATAAAGATTTTTAAAGTATTAACACAACATGTATAGATTATGCACCATGTGCCTACCATAATACTGTAAACACACATGCCAGATTGACCCCCCCCCCCAAAAAAAAAAAAAAAAACAAACAAACAAAAACAAACAAAAAACAAAAAACAAAAAAAAACAAAAAAAAAACAACGTCGGCCAATTATAAAAGAAGAGTTAACAAAAGAATACGAATGGATAGAGGATAACCTACTCGTAATTTTACATGTTAAGTTTTTGGGAATACGTGAAATATTTTCATTTCCATGAATACGGCCTTTTCGTAGAACTGAAGCACAGCTTAGAAGAACTGAAGCATAGATACAACGTTTCATAGAATCATGTAAGTACTGAATCATGAATACAGTCACTGTGGCGGGTCAAAGCGGGGGCGCAGGGGACGCGCCCCTATAATTTGAAAACCACTCATTGACTGTACATGTTAAAATCAGAAATTTTCAGCGGCGCCCCCTCCCCATTTTCTGAACTCCTGAATCCGCCACTGTGAATATATTAAGATTAAATTATTCTTAACTTTAGGAAGAAGGGCCTACATGTAGGTCTAATTAAGATTTTGAACTTACCAACAGAAGGAAGAACCTCTCTTCTAAATGTAAATATGATTGGCTTCTCAAGGTCTAACTGTATTAATTTAATCTTCACCAACTGCTGAAGTTCTTCATTCTCTTTCAAATCCAAAACAAAGTACACAACATTTCTCGTCCTCTGGAAAAGGCGTTTTTTGACCACCTATGATTGTATATGACAAATCAAAAATACAAAGTTAGCAAGAACATAGTAATGGAATTACAAATCGAATTATGTTAATCTTTATTGGTTGTTTCAAGGAGCAAAATTCAAACAAGCTTTCGAAAGCCTCCTGGAAGTCAGGTCCAAGAAAACCAACACCAGCAAAGCCTGTGTATAGCCTTTCAAATCTGTATTAGATCACACTTATCATTGATATTTTTTTTTTTTTTTTTTTTTTTGGGGGGGGTCTTACCTAAATGTTGATACTTGCTACTTGATGTGGTAATCCCTCTGGCAGCTCACTAATGGTCGACAAGGTGAATTGTCGCAAGGGGTGCCATGAAGTGAGTTGGTGAGTGGACAATGCACTTTATATATGTACAGTAAAATATGCTATGTCCAGTGCGAGTAAAAATAATCCCAGTATGATTTAACTATGTGAGAGCCAACAGGAGGCTGCAATGTTCTGATGAAGGGTAAAACAGCCTCCTTGAAATTGATGGTTCCGGTAGCATTCACTGCTGAGCTGGGTAGGCTATTCCTGATTTGTATCGTTCTTGGATAAAATGAGTATTTGAATGAGTCGATTGATGCTTGCGGGATGACATACTTCGAGTTGTGGCCATGTCTTCCAAAGTAGGTAGCAGGGATGACAATATGGGGAAAAGGCATAAAAATAAGCTGGTGATGAATCTTGTGGAAGAGGGTGCATTGGTCAAGAATACGGCGTGTGTGGAGGGTGTCCCATTGAAGGGCTGATACGAGAGCAGATGGTGATATGGTGTATCTGTAGTCACAGTATACAAAGCGAGCTGCTGCTCTTTGTACTTGCTCGAGCATTTTTGTTACTGTGATGCTGTGTGGGTTCCACGCCTCAGAACAATACTCCAAGTGAGGGAACACTAATGCCATGTAGGCTTTGGACTTGACATCACTGCTGCAAGAGGATAGAGTCTGCGGGGTAGACCAAGGGTACGGCCTGCTTTATTCCGGATGGACTGGCAATACTTGTTCCAACGAAGGTCAGAAGAAACCGTTACTCCTAGATACTTGTGGTATTGCTGTATGCTGGGAGTTCCTTTCCTCGTTATTGTGAGAATGGCACATTTTCCAACGTTAAAATTCATCATCCAGTCTTCAGACCACTTAGAAAGCTGCTGGAGATCATTTTTCAGGATCTGGTGGTCATCTGCATGCTTGATCTCACGATAAAGAGTGCTGTCGTCTGCGTAGAGTCGCATTGTGGACTGAATATTGTCTTGAATGTCGTTGATATACAACAGGAAGAGCGTCGGGCCGATGACTGATCCCTGGGGGACACCAGATGTTACATCCCGGAGTGTTGATTTGGATCCATCTACCAAGACCGTCTGTTGCCTATCGGTGAGTAGTGACATTATCCATAGAAGCGAGTCACCACTTATGCCATAGAATTCAAGTTTAGAAGAGAGGAGATGATGAGGAACTCGATCAAAAGCCTTTTGAAAGTCTAAGAAGACAATGTCCACTTGACTTCGTCGTTGGAGGACAGAAGACCAGTCATGAACAACTGATGTCAGTTGGGTAGTTGTTGATAATTCCTGTCTGAACCCGTGTTGCGCATCAGTGAGAATGTTGTTTACTGCTAGATGCTTGGAGATGTGACTTAAGATGATATGTTCCATAACTTTACAACTAATGCATGTGAGGGAGATATGCCTGTAGTTAGAGGGCTCACACTTTTCTCCAGACTTGTGGATGGGAGTAACAAGTGCCTGTTTCCACTGGGCTGGGAAAATCCCGATGTTGTAGCTCTGCTGGAACAGGAACGAGAGTGGAGAAGCAATCTCACTGGCTATCAGTTTCAGGAGCTTGGGTGGAAGATCATCAGGTCCACTGGCCTTTGAAGGGTCAAGCTGTAGCAGACGCTTCTCAACACCAGTCATATGGATCTGTAGGTGACCAATCTGTGGGTAGGGTGAAGGTCCTAGAGTCATTTAGTGACTAGAGTCACTTATATTTCAGTAAAAATTTTGTAGGATTCTGTGAGACATTGTAACCATCATGACCATTGCAACATCTTCTTTAAATTCATTTATTTTCTTTTTTCTTTTTTTTTTTTTTTCCAAATTCACTTTGGCTTTATTCATCAAAAGCCAATTAAAAGTTGATTAGCTACATTTGAATACACTTCGTTCATTAACTCCCTTACCTCTTCCTGTGGATTTTCGTTATTTAGTTGGCAAGTGATTTTAAGGTCTTCATCTTCAACAATCATCTCGTCATCAACATCTTTAGCGGGTTGATATCTGGCATCCTTACCAATATCATGAACATCTCTCTATAACAGAGAAAAGTGACAATCCAATTAACCCCCCAAAAAGTATTCCCCGTCTCGACATTTCGCGCAAGAATTATTCTGAAACGCATGGGAATACTACTCTGCAATTTTATGATGTTTTTTTCTCGATTATGATGTGATGACGCGCAACTTTTGAGGCCATTTTCAACAACAACAACAACAACAACAACAACAACAAAAAGCAAGAACAAACAATTCTTTCTCGTCGTACCACAAATGGCTCCAAAATGCGATTTTGTGTACAAAGTCAATACAAAACGAATAAAGATTATGATTACTTTCAATTTCGTTGGATAAAATTAATTCTATTACAACGTACATAAAGGCTCTACCATAAATTTTATGAACAAAGAACAAAACAGATCATACTCAAGAAATTCATGAAACGATGAAATACATATAGTTGAGAGGTGCAAAGATCTTAATTTATATTTAAAAAAAAATGTAATCTGATTATAAAACTGCTGATATCATATTCAGGACAAACCCATTCTGTATCATAAGGCTTGTTGACCATACGAATTTCCAACGTTACAGGTCCCGAAGGCGGTATTTCTTTTGGAAGAAACGGCATAAAGGACATTTGTTTACTGCTCAGATTTAACCAATCTTTGATGATGGCAACAATATGAAGGTGAAATGTTCCAATGAGACTTCAATGTGATGATGGGTAACCTGACATGTTCTTGATGATAGTATAATGCGCTCGGGCTTCTCATCTTCGTTCTCTTCTGCATAAAATAATAATACACTGCGAATTAAATACATATTATGATAATGTTGATCACACGATAAATGTAATTAAAGTATAAACAGCCAGACCCAAGACCTCTACAAAAACAAACAAAGAGAGAAATGAAATATCCTAATTTATCAATATCATTGCCAATACTTTGGCTAATGGTTAAAAAGGTGATATTTGTCGTCTAACTAAAATAGATCTACACCATTCTGGATTTATTTCCTCTTGGAAATGTTTGCTGCTCCGTTTGTTTTTTGTTTAATATATTTTTTTTATTGTTGGAAATATCACTGGTCTATTTTAAGTTGAAATTTGTAGATAGGCCTATCTATTACAACCCAACGGTACAATCCTAGACCATACACTAACTCTGTTTCTAGCGTTTAAACTGATTCATCAAATTGCTCACCATGATTCCAGGAGTACATTACAACCTGCACCTTCTGAGGATCTTTGAGGTTGGCACAATGTGGCATCTTCAATCTAACTGGTTTCCCTGCAGCGAAGTGAAGTCCCGACGGAAGACACTGGAATCCATTCGTAACAATTATCTCGTCATCTCTGAGAGTGATTTCAGGTGGAATGTCGTTCAGAATGTCAAGTGAGATCGCCTTAGTAGTGCCCTTGTCCAATGCTCCAGGAGGGATGGTCAGTATGACTCCTTGGGATGGAATGGTTAGTTCTCCTCCCCTCTGGTCAAAGAACCCCTCTGAATGGCTATTTCCTTGGACGAAAATTAATTTAAATTTCATATATTTTGACAGCATTGTACTGTAACATTATTTTCCCTGCCTGATTTGTAGGAGAATATCAAATCAAAATCCAAGCACGTAAACAGTTTAAAAGCATTGAATTGTGATAGACTCTATTTATTCAAATAACATTCCCTTTCTGGTCCCATTACCTAATGTGCATGCAAAAACATGATAGGTTCTAACAAATGTTCATCCACAACAACTATTATGTAAATCGTTAATTGAATTTCACTTAATGCTCTGATTTACAAACAGGAAACAAGCCTTTTAATAAAATGTTCTTTCTGTGTAATTACTTACCATGCTTACGGCTTCTTGAACCCGTACCACTGAGTTTTGTGTTGCCCGAGGGTCTGAATTTAGAAAGATACAATGTCAAAAATTAGAAACAAACCGGGTATGTTTTTCAGCAACCTTTTTCATTAAGCATCTCTAAATGCCGCCTTCCCTTCTTCAACAAATATTGAATTCATATAATAGGTCGATTATATATGTATATTATGTTGTTATTATTGGATATACAGTGCGTTCCAGTTTTTTTCTTAAGAACTCGAGTGCTCAGTCATCCAACATGTCCAAAGAGTACGGTTATAATTTTGGTATCACTGGATAGAATATGAGTTACTCTTAGTCCTGATATAAAAGATAATGACACATTAGTAATACAATTTTGATACAAGGCTATTAAAATTGGGTTAACCTTTTTTTTATTATTATTTTTTTTGAGAGGGGGACGCACTGTATAGGCTCTCGTTTGTCGAAACTCCCAAGACAAGCACATCAGGATTTGTGTTGCGATTGTGTTGGATATGAATTTAAGGTTATATGGTTTTGTTTTGCGTGAAAGATATTTTTTTGGGTGTAATTTATATTTAAAATTCAAAATTTACTATACTTTTCAAAGCTCGGGTGTGAGTCTCCTTCAGTGTGAAAACGTGCCTTTAAAGAATCACTCGTTTTGTCTGCGATGGACAGAGTCATACAACTTCCTGTCGGTACAGTTTTCTTCTTGATGTCAGAAATCAAAGTAACAAAATAAAGGGGTGATAATATTAATCTGCATTTTGTTATTGTCAGTGAAGAATTGTTTAATCATCTTGGTGTGCGTTAGCACTTTAACAAAGCCTTCATATGACATTGATTCTAATGAGACAGAGAACCATTGCGAGAGAGTGTTTAACAACACATATTAAAATTTGGAATCGCTTTCATACTCCGCTCACATGATTGAACAATTCATTATTCAAATATTACGTAACAGCTTCTTGGTACAATGTACATTGTAAATTACAGTCTGTGTCAAATAAAATGGTACAGTTGGAAAACATTTTTTATAGTGTGAAGGTTAATATCAACGTGGTATTGTTTATTATTGTCATAAAGCAGGAATATCACTCTTTCTTCTGCAATTTTTTTCATCACATTTGGTGCAGTATTTTCTTTTAGATATGACTAATTTTCTACAATCAAGGAAAATCCATGTTTCGCACGCCGTCCCATGCCTTTGTGTACGATTTCGCATAATGACCGTGAATTCAGCGCTCCAGAACAATAGAAGTGCGTAATTTCGATTTGTTCCTCGTCGCACAAAACTTAGCATAACCTTTGTTTTACCAAAGCAAATTATACAGGACAAAGCGCATCAGCAAGAAAAATCTTTTGGCTTTAATTTGGTACCACAAACACACATTATATGAAAAGATTTCACACCTAAATGATTTTTTTTTCCCCCGACTGTACCATTTTTTTTACACAGACTGTATAAGGATTTCAAATAAATCTTGAACGACTGTGGATAGGGATTATTAAGTTCTCGGATTTAAGTTCAAAATCTTAACGATTTAAATAAGTTCATAAATAATGAGAAAATACATTAATAAATTCAAATCTTTAGATTGGTCCCTATTCACAGTTGTTCAGGATTAATTTAAAATCCTTGTAATCTAGAGTGTACGTTTGAAATAACACGAAACATTGAATCGTATCCAAATTCAACAGCTTGCAACAAATGCTAAAAACTGTCTGTGTTTATAACAATTACTTTCCTTAAACTTTAGATCATCTTTCACGTATTGGTGAATTCAAACATTATGTGATAGAACATCGTATACCTCAGGGACGCTTATATATCCTTTGTCCAATGATGCTAAATTAGTCAGATGTTCCAGTTGTTTTGTGGGAAAGCCTTCAGCTAGAATAATGAAATCAATTCATATTAAATTTTTACTATCTTCCAAACCAGCTTTGACAAAAACAGGATGGGAATCAGTTTTGATGAAGGTATTATGAACGTAAATATAAACAACTTTCTTGTACGAGTTCGAATTTGAGACTAAGATACAGCAAAAAAAAAAATCTAAGACTGATTTTGCAATTCAAATATTCGTTTGAGACGTTTGATTATCAAAAGTAATACTGTACATGCATGTTTAGCGATTTAAAAATGCCGATGGACCAAAAGTTCATTAACTATCCTTTCCATATACATGTATGTTCTGTTGCTGATAGATTAAATTGAATTGTGAAATGCAAATGAAAAGGTAACGTACCATTTAGTTCCGACCGTTGCACTCCTTGACCGACCGGATACCTAATTACATCAATATTGCCTTCACCTGATGCAAAGAGATGAGGTGTCAAATATGCCTTGTCAATCCGTGCTCCTTGACTGACGAGATACTGATATACATTATGATTACAATTGCGTGATGCATAGTAAAGAGGTGTCAAACCCTCCTTATCCGCCTGCTCAATCTGTGCTCCTTCACTGTCGAGATACTGAACTACATCAAGATGACCATTGAGTGATGCCTGGTGAAGTGGTGTTCTACCATCCTTATCCGCCTTCTCAATCGGTGCTCCCTGACTGACCAGATACTCAACTACATCAAGATAACCATTAGATGCTGCATGAAGAAGAGGTGTCCTGTCATTATCATCAGCCCCTTCGATGTGTGCTCCTTGACTGAAAAGATACTCAACTATATTAAGATGGCCATTGAGTGCTGCATGGAGAAGAGGTGTTCTACCATTATTATCAGCCTTCTCTGTCTGTCCACCTTGACTAAGAAGATACTCAACTACATCAAGATGACCATGGATTGATGCAATGTGAAGAGGTGTCCACCCACTATAATCAGCATTCTGAATCTGTGCTCCTTGACTGACGAGATATTCAACTACATCAAGATAACCATTAAATGCTGCATGAAGGAGAGGTGTACTGCTATTATCATTAACCCTCTCGATTTGTGCTCCTTGACTGACGAGATACTGAACTACATCAATATTACCAAGCATTGATGCATTGTGAAGAGGTGTGTTACCACTCTTATCCGCCTTATCAATCTGTGCTTCTTGACTGACGAGATACTGAACTACATCAAGATGACCATTGAGTGATGCCTGGTGAAGAGGTGTCGAACCCTCCTTATCCGCCTTTGCAATCTGTGCTCCTTTACTGACGAGATACTTAACTACAGCAAGATGACCATAGCGTGATGAATGATGAAGAGCTGTTCTACCTCTTTTATCAGCCTTGTCAACCTGTGCTCCTTGCCTGACGAGATATTTAACTACATTCAGATGAACATTGTCTGAGGCATGGTGAAGGGGGGTCCATCCGAGAATATCCGCCTTCTCAATCTGTGCTCCTTGACCAACGAGATACTGAACTACATCAAGATGACCATAATGCGATGCAGCGTGAAGAGGTGTCCAAGCATTGATATTAGCCTCCTCAATCGATGCTCGTTGACTGACAAGATACTCAACTACAGCAAAATGACCATTTCGTGATGCATGGTGAAGAGGTGTTCTACCACTGTTATCAGCCGTCTGAATCTGTGCACCTTGAATGACGAGATACTGAACCACATCAAGATGACTATTGCGTGATGCATGGTGAAGAGGTGTCAAACCATCCTCATTAACCTTCTCAATGTGTGCTCCGTGACTGACGAGATAATCAACTACATTAAGATGACCATTATATGATGCAGAGTGAAGAGGTGTATATCCACCATTGTCCGCCTTCTCAACCTGTGCTCCTTGACCGACGAGATACTCAACTACAGCAAGATGACCATTGCGTGATGCATGGTGAAGAGGTGTCAAACCTTCATCATCGCTGTTCTCAAGCTGTGCCCCTTTATCAATGATATAATTTACACTTTCCAAGGCTCCGTTTCGTGCAGCAATTTGGAGGAGAGTTGTTCCTGTTTCATCTGATTTGTTTATGTCAAGTATTCTTAGGTCATCTGTACCACATTCAAAACGTGACCTTAATGTCGCAATGTCGCCGTGTGCTGCTGCCTCGAAAATATATGTATCTCCACCTGCGGCCATATTTGTTGGTGTTTTTTATCACCCAAGTTGAGTCCAAAGTAGAAATTATTTATTATCTATGTACCCATGATATCCGGCGTTATTCACAATACAAGGTTTATGTGATTTAGTTGGACACAAATAGATCTACTCCCTGCAAATGCACGGGTTGTGGTATACACAATTCGTCGCTGCTTTCACGAACCGGCACACGTCCCCAAAATCCGTCAAAATGTAGTTTTCATTTTTTTAAACATTTTTATTATCAGTATTCAACAAGCTTCCATTTCACAAATTTTTAGCCTCCAAAACGTCTTAGTTTCCATGGTAACATAAACCACCAAAACGACACAAGTGCCAAAAAGACAAATCTTGCTTTCACGAACCGGCACGGCCAACTGTGCCGTCTACAAAGCGCTAAATTTGTTTTCACGAACCAGCACATTAGTACGTCACAATGGGTTGGTACACGCGCGCACACTACGTCACAATGGGTTATTTCACATGCGCGTTCTACGTCACAATGAGTTCTTTGCAAGTAGCCTATCGTTGCCTATTGATCTTATGCTAGTTTCTTTGAGTTAATGAAATCATTCTATTTTCAACATTTACCTATACATTATGCTTTGGTTTTCGTGTACAATCGTTCTATTTTTGGAATGTGAATAAGTGCTTCTATTCCCTCCTTTGCTAATCAAATTCTAAGTTGGTATACGACCTAATCTTTCTTCTGATTTCTCTCTCTCTCTATGTCTCTCTCTTCTCAAAGATGTCGTTGTCTCTCTCTTTTCTGACAAGGGGGGGGGCTGTGCTTTGTATTTCTTTATTATTTATTAGGAGCAAGGAGCAATGGAAGCACATGCCCGCATTTGAAGGATTAGTGTTTATAAAAGACACCCCAATAATCGCAATGTAATATATTATCAGATGAAAATATACAATAAAAATATTGTAGTTCTTCCATAGCATATAATAAGTAAGAGAGAGGTAATAGAGAAGTGAATTTAAAGCTATCCATGATTATAATTATGAAGTGCTCTTCTTATAGTTTGCCATGAAAGGAGTCTAACCTTCAGTCCATATCAGCTTACAGTCCTTCATCCAGATTCACTTTCCATTTTATACAATATCCGGGTATACCAATGTTGCAAAATCTTAAAGGAAATATACCATTTTAATTAGATCACTAAGTCTATCACTCTCTCACATCTCTATTCTATGCACTTCAAGTTATTGATATTAATGATAGAAATGGAATGTATGGCAACTAAGTACAGAATTTTATATAATACTTGACAGGCGCGGATCAAAGAAAATCAAATTGAATGCATTTCGGGGGCCCAATTGTCTGGGGACTATAAAAATTACTTCTTATCCTTAGCCTAAATTTTGAACTTGTATTTAAAGAAAGAAATTGTGTTTCAATTATCATTCATAAACATGACATTATTCCTTTAATACTGGAGGTAGGTCTGTGACATCATACTAGAAAGCAGACATTATACTCCATTTAATTATCTTGATAGCACAGTGATAGGGGAGACCGGGTATGGAAGTTACACGGGTCAGTTGTTACAGTTCTCAGTGTGCTAAGTTGGAACAAGAGAGTTCGTGCTAACTGGCATCTATATACAGCCTACACATAGCTGTGATGACCTGCCGGTCATGAGGTTTCTCCGTTGTTTTATTAAAAAGTAAATCAACAAAAAACATTTTTTACAGTTCTAAGTGGATTTTTGACAAAAATTAAAATTTGTAATAGTTCTTACAACTGAAGGTACATGATGATAGTTTGGTATTGTGAATATAGTACATGTATGTCACTAATATACCCCTGAGCCATGCCCTGTAATTCTGCCTAATGGCTTTGCTACAGTTGATTTTATGTGTAAAATCACCCATGGGGTAGGTTGTTACAACAACCTACCCCATGTCGATGTAACAACCTTCCCCAATTACATTACACATGTAAAGTAATTTTGTTTCAATTTTCTGGCGTTAATATTTTGATATTTCTATTATTACTTTTAGTCTGTTCTAGAGCCCTACTTGATCTACTGTTAACGATACCAAGAAACTGGAAAGTTGAAACAAAAGTATGGTAAAAGAGATTAACACATTGCCAACTTACCCCGTATGTTTACATACTGTAACAATCTACCCCGTATGGTGTAACAACTTACCCCGTATACGGGGTAGGTTGTTACAAAAAAAAATGTCTTCATTAATTAAGCTGTAGTTAATTAGTGTTTACATGTTTTCAGGTTTTAGCAAACATAATAGGCTAAATACAGACCCAAAATGGAGTGTGTGAGTACTTTCATTAGAATTATCTGGCCCAAAATGTGAATTTTGTAACGTCCGTACCCGGTCTCCCCTACTACCAGCACAAATATAACTGCATCAAGAAACCTAAGAAGAAAACAACCCTTTTAGAACAAAATTTGAAAGGTGTAATTTAACTTATTTAAAAGCCATTCAAGACCAAATCTACAGGTAACATGTTGGAGTAAAGGTAAAAATCATTCTATTTTCAACATTTACCTATACATTATGCTTTGGTTTTCGTGTACAATC
>CALNVZ010002048.1:0-25226 GCA_940671915.1 Paracentrotus lividus | reverse complement strand
TTATGATTCACAACAAAGTCAGACTTCGAAAATCCGCGGATTCATTTGAGTCGACCTGTTCAGTCCATGGTTTCAAACCGTTGACTCAAACGAAATCTAGGGATATTCCCCTTATCTAAGGCTGCACTGAGCATGCTCAGTTGCATGAAAATAAAACTAGCATGTGCAGCCACGCCCCTTAAAGAAAAATGGAAAAACGTGATTACATACACCCTGCCCCCACAAATAGTTTGCGCATAAATGGTACATTTTTACATATACAAGCACAATACACAACACAACATACACACATCACACACACACACACCCACACACACCCCATATACAACAAATGCACACAAAATACACACACACACACACACACACTCAACATCTCGCCCTCTGACCCTAACGCACCAGGCAGTTATCAAACAAACATTAATTAGATAATTGTATCAATCGAACTTGTTAAAGCAACCACTTCTAACATCCCGCCCTCTCAAACACCATAAAACTGGATCGTCTGCCGATCAACAACAAGGGTAAGTCTCTTATCATTACTCTTTTTGTTTCACTTTTTATTACAAAACACGACAAGTGCATGACCGGGACTCTGCTCGCGTGTTAAACCCTTAAACCTAATCACCAGCGAGCCAGAACTCCAATTCGTCTATAACAACTTGTCAAATTACAAACTTGCGTCTAATTCTACATTTATACAATACCATTTGGTCTAACATCACTAAGACAATTCCTGTAACAGACTCCATATAAGACCAAAACATTCATTTGGAAATTAGACAAAAAACATTTTAATTATATAACATTATAAGAATGGCAATATTAGACAAATGTAGTTAAAAAATGCAGATAAAATGAACCAAATACGAATAATGGACCAAGTAGGATTAGCTCCATTGCGGTGATTACCACAAACCTATCGCAATTTTTTATACCATCTCAACAGCACTACAAATTTGCTTAATTTGAACAACTCAACTAACGACATATATGACATGGTAATTTGGCTGCTTCCTAGCTCTTTTAATATTCCCCCCCCCCCCCGATAAACAAGGGTAAACTATATTGCAAACATGAGACTCATTATAACAATCTCCAATGGTATGCTATCTTACAATCCGTAGAAAGGAATCTGGACATTAATCCTAATCACTCTAAAAGTAAATTTGGCCAGTATTCTCAAAGGGAAACACAGATAGTTAGTCGCTGGCACAAGCAAATGCCTTCTAAACACTATTCATATGCCATACTAACTGAATCACCCTTCAAAAAAACGCGCCTATATGTGTATATGGAACCAAAGTCCAAATATATAGGCATTAATAAACTCGAACAAATGAATATTCAATATCACACAATTATCTATTCCTCATCGAAGCAAACATTACATATCAACGGCCAAAAAGTAATGTAAATTAATTTGTAGAAATGTTCCAAAGCAAATTTGTGTGATAACAAGTGATACCCTAAATATCCAACACCGAAGTATTGATATATAAAAGACTCGCCTGATGGATTATATCACATAATTCACAAAACAAGTTCATACAATCCAAACGAGATGTAGCGAGAGCAAAATATGTTAAAAAAATAAACGGTTGGTCGTCTTCTGAAAGAAATATCATTATTCTCTGACCCTCAATAACGCACATTTTATAGACAATTCAGATTGCTTCACCAAATTGGTAATTGTCTGTCATTTTTTCGGGTTGACTGAATCGATACCCAGACTAAAATATGCTTTTACTAGTACGCAAAATGCCTTATTTTCAGGAAAATTTTGAAATATATCACAGAAATATCATGTACTAATGTAATCTTTTTTTTTATATCAATTCTAAAAGCCCATGCAAGCAGCACCTTCTAAAAGAGAATCGTATAAATCAAGTACAAGTGAACCAGAAGGCGCCCTTCGACAATAACAAGAGGACATTCACCGAGTTTATAGGAAGAGCAAACACTGAGATTGAGCCACTTCACCAAAGAAGACATAGATTAAAATAGAATACATGGAAAGAACATGCTATAATTAGACAAACAAGTAGTCAGAAGCAAAGTGCAAGAAGCACTGGTGTTATAATCAAATAAATACACTTTTTCATGTCTTTGCAACAAATAAACATTTTAAATTCAATAATATGAAAATAAATAATGCTTCATATATATTAATTGTTTGCTAGACTCTATACATATTTATTTCCAAAGTATTTATGAATATATATAACAGTACATAAATGAATGGAATATCTGATTTAAATTAGACCTTTGCAGTATAAATGGCAACTCATATTCTCAGTCTCTGACATCCTAGTTGAATGATTTTCTACAAGTCTCTAATAAGGAAAAGAAAGCAAAATTATAATGCAGTTAAATCTGTTTAAATGTACATAACATGTAAAATGCAAATCCAAAAATGCAATGAAACTCGGTCTCATGATATCTAAGTAAACTAATGTAATGTTTACATGATACATCATGGTTTTTGCTTAGGCTGTGACCTAAAGTATTTTTTAAATATGTTATTAATATCCACTCAAATGATGACAGTTGGATTACCATTACTCACAATCTCTATTGTAATCCTACACTTAATTACCTGAATACTTTTCAGACTTAAATGGTCAATTGCTACATAAATTTTCATATTATAATTCAATATTTAAAGCTATAAATTCTTTAAACGATGAAAGTTGGATTACAAAAACCAATTTGAATAGTAATTTTCATACCAACATCTATCTGATAATGATTTAAGGTAAATGATCATGCATTAGACAATCAACACTATACAGTCTGTTTAAAAAAAATGGTACAGTCGAAAAAAATCATTTAGTGTGAAAATTTTCAATAATGTGTGTGTGCGTTACCAAAATAAAGCCAAAGATTTTCCTGCTGATCGCTTTGTTCTGTTATAATTGCTTTGTAAAACAAAAGTTATGCTAAATTGTGCGACGAGGAACAACTCGAAATTGAGCATTTCATGAGCGCATTATGCGAAACCTACACAAAGCATGGACGGCGTGCGAAAAATGGATTTTTCTCGATTGTAGAAAAATAGTCATATCTCAAAAAACTAACACCAAATTTGATGCAAAAAAATTGCAGAAAAGAGTCTGATTTTCCTGCTTACAAAAAATCAAACAATACCAGCGTTGTGATTAATCTCTTCATACTATAAAAAAATTATCCACTTGTACCATTTTATTTGACACAGACTGTAAATATTTTGAATTTACCCACATGGCCCAACATGAATTCTCTGTTATAATTTACCTTGATTTGGATGTCATTATAATACATATTTGTCAATCAATGCATTGATTCTTTGTAAATGGTGTGCAAATTGTAATATTTAACTCAAGATGATTGCAAAGTTAATTTGTAATGTTATTGAGTAGTGGTTTATTTATATTTTATTTTTTATAACCTATAAGTAAATTGTAATCGCCTTTGCGCTATTTGAATATTATCAACAAAGACCATGATCAATACATATTTCATTACTGCTGTATCTCATATACATGCTGATGGTCTGCAATTGAAGAGCTGTATTCACTTTGATAAGAAATCGGCAATACATGTTACTCAATTTCACAAATATAAATTTGTTAATACTTTTATTATTGAGATGTATATAAACATATTATTTACTGCAAATTCCCACCACGACTCCTGAAGTAGACACGAGTCCCAATCAATAGCAAATCCTATGACTCCAGAAGCAAAAAAAAAAAAAAAAACATGGTCTCTAAATCCACACTGTGAAAATACAAGGAATACAGAGTATACACATTTACAATTGCACTCTGTACTATGAATGTCAGACTACGTGGATACTATGTGCCCCCCAAAATGGTCTTAAAATTCACGATGTGGCAAAACTGAACACATAGCTTGCACATAATTTACACATTAACTGACTCTATGGGTGTGGCGATGTCCCACATTAACCCTAGCTGTGCCAGGATTGTCATGGTCTGGCTGTATTGAAAGCACAATGTCACAAAAGACCCTTACACTACTACAACGAGTCCAGTTCTCTGTAACATGAAAAAAAAAAAAAAAATAACGATCAATTAGAATTTGAAACAACTACTCTGAAACAACCACTCTGATCGGTTCACAAAGAGACTTATAATTTTATGTAAGAAGCCGATTCAAGAAGGATCCTGATTCTGATGTTACTATCGATTTGCAATTGATCGTAATTCTTTATGTTACAGGGAAAAACTTAAAGTTCCTTGCTTCTGAACATAAGCCTTCTTGGCAAGAAAGATTGAGGGAACTACACTGATACGCCTTATTACGACCGGTAAAGTTCTTTGACTGCTCTGGCCACGCTGAATTCACGTATGTTTATGATATGTACAACCAATGGGGGAACTGAAGGCGGGGCCATGTTGACAGATATATAGGCATGGGCGCAAGAGGCGGCCGCGATTATTTCTCTTTTTGTTCTTTCTCCAGGTTGAAAAAAATTTCTTAAAAACTGTTCAGTAAAATATCTATTTGAGATGTAAGAATGTGCTATATACTGACGTTACCGGCATTTTGGTCAGATTATCTCCTAAAATTTCCATATATAAACAATTTTTAGTCAGGGCTCCAAAGGCATTAAAAAACTCATTTTCGATGATTAGATCGTAGTGAAGCAAGGCTAGCATCCATAATTGATATTTAGACTTTCATCATTGTCTTCGTCTTCGTCTGAATTATGTGACTATCTTGTATCTGGATCTTAATGGATAGTATAATGCGATGTTGCGATATTTGGTAAGATGTATTTAGTGTGCTTTTGGTAATTCGTCGTTTAAGTACATACACAAAATACATCATGTGGAACAAATGTATCATTATGCTACAAGGTCATGCGAGGTTGTCTCACTCCAAGGCTGATTAAAAAAAAAAAATCAGTAAAATATCTAATGAGATTTAAAATGTCTTCTTACGAATTGTGTACGTTTCCCTTTAATCTTCCATCTATAAACAATTTAGGTAATCAGGCTCCAAAGGCAATTACAAACTAATTTGATGATTTATGAAATTGAAGCAGCCTACTATCATAATTTGATTTTTGGAACATCTAACTTTCAACCAGTTCGTCGTCTTCTCTGAATTCTGTGGCTATCTTGTATCTTGTATCTTATTTAAAAGTATATCTAACATGTTTCTGTGATATTTGGAAACATGTATTTTGTGTGCTTTCTTGTAAATCGTCGTTTAAGTACAACACAAATACATAGCGTGGACTTGCTTCTGAATATATCATTAGGGTTAGCATGCGCTTAGCGGCATGTTCATGAATGCATTGTAGTTGTTCATGGCATTGTTCAGGTGCATTGATTCTTTTCAACATGGCGACCCGCTCAGTCTTGCCGCTATGATCGATCATGAACATACGTGAATTATCGTCATCACTCGTGTTTTGTTTCGTAGCCCAGAATACAATTAGTAAGAATTTACTCTGGTATACGCCTGAAAGTTCGATGATTGCCCCGACCACTCTGGAAATCTTGATCACTCTGTGTCAGGCAGCATTGTCATGGTCTGTCCCAACTGAAGGTACAGTGCTGCAACAGCCATGTCCTTTTACTTCGCGGCCATGAATAAAAGATGACGGGGCACAGAAGGAACTACGCCTAAACGTTCCATGACTGCAGCTCCGCGCTGGTAATCGTCATACTCTGTGTCAGGATGCCTAATGTCTGCTCCGATTCGATGCCGAACTTGCGTCACGTGTCGTCTCTCATTCTGTTCATCGACAAAAGGCAATCTGCAATCATATGGAAAATTGGATGGTATTGATTTAATTTCTTTTATCCAGCTATCTCTTTGTATAAACTGTATGTCATGTATGTAGACCTGGCTAAAATGAATCCATTTGTAAGAATCAATTTGTTTAATTATTTTGATTAAATATCTAGAAGTAATATGAAGTCTCATGCTCCTAAACGTTCTACTCCTACTATTACTAATTACATCACAAATATCATATTAATTTCAAATTTGATTCACAAAAATATCATAAAGGGTCAACTCCCAATTTAATAAGCCTTTATGAGGCTGTCACATGTACACAACGCAAGACCAACGCATTTCTCACTGGCAATGAGATGGGTTCTTGATTATGAGTGGTCGCCGCGACATCTCCAGAGTCTGCAGGAAGTCGCGAGAAAAACCAAACAAATGTAAAACATGTTCAACCTTTTAGTAGACTTCTTTAAGACGTGATAAAGTCTCTTTGACGTCTTTGCAGGGCTGCCGCGACGTCCCATAAGTATCCACGTCGTCGCAGGGACGTTGTTGGAACTTGCTAAACGATTAAAGGAAATCGAATGGGTTAACAATTTTATCTCCACGACTCAAGAGACTCATAATTGCGAACCCATCTCATTGCCAGTGAGATAGGTCCTTTGGAAAATGAGATTGCATTTCATTGAAATTGTGTGTGAAACCCCCCCCCCCCCAAAACTCGGAAAAAAGTGGGTTTTGTACCTATCACCTTCAAAGGACACTAACTCTGTGACTCTTAACAATTTGGACGTAAGCAATGTTGTTTCATTGAAACAGAAGTTTCGGTAATTTGATTTTACAGTTTTCTTTCAAAGTTATTTGATGTTTAAAGACACCATATTAAGTGTCGCAGCAGCCATATTGTTCTGAAAGAAGACCGTCAGAAATTCTGTCCAGTGGGACGGAATGTCCCGTAAAAGTACACTTTCCGTTGAGTAACAACGTCGCCCAAAGAATTTAATAAAAACAACTATCCAATAAGAGCGGCGTCAGTTCTATTTGTCCAGTGATCCAAATGTCTCAAATTAAAGCTGATGAGTTACTTAGTGTTTTAGTAAACAAATTACAAAAATAAACCATATACTCTTGAGATGAATGACCTTTGCACTTCGATTACCTTTTTTTAGGAACACGCTGTAGTACTGCACCCTCAGAACATGTTCCAGTCGTTCTTATAGTCATTCGTATTTAAGTTTAAAAACGACTTGGGGAACAGCCCTGGTATTACAATTTGTTTTCACATGTGCACATTTTGCTGTTGAAAAGGGTGAAATAAAAGCTTTGACATGTATGATGTTTTAGTTTCTGATTGTCTACATGCCTCTTCAAGTTTTATTCTCTTACCATATAAGATCAAATCTGTTTAGAAATATTTATCTGCCATGTTTCTAAAGCCAGATTCTTCTAGTTTGATCTGTAAGACTGTCCTTTCCGTAGATTTGGTTTGCCCTTTTCGCCACTTGCGAAGCATATCGACTGTACCCATGTAACCACCACCTTGGTTTTCCTCTAGGCAGCGCCCAATGTCTGCCTCATCAAACCCCAGGGCTTTTCCTAGATCATCGATGTCTGATCTCTTGTGTAGATCTTTGGCTATGGCTTTCAAGATATCATCGAAATCTTTGATGTGTAAGCTCTGTAGTACTTCAGTGGTGTCTTCCAATGTTGCGTCAACGCTCGTAGCGCAGGAGCTCGTCCTGTATTACAATGATAATAGTGTCGTTCTTATTATTCAGGGTACCCATGCACTACTTCTTTAATAGCAACTATGTTTATCCAGCGGTATTTGTGTGTGACGGATATACAATTTATTTAAGTTGATTATACAAAAAAAAAGTTATTTATATTAGTGGTCCTACGTACCAAGGCTGGGGAAACCAAAGGGTGCAAGAGGCCGGCCTCCATGTTTTTGGAAAAAAATTGTTATATATTTTCTATGGTAATAAGAAAGAAAAGAAGAGGAAATGGATAACAAAGAAAAGAAAAGAAGAAGAGGTGATGAATAACGCCGATAAAAAAAGGGGGGGGGGGGATTGAAAATAGAGAGGCTAGAGGACTTTGAAATGCTTCAGATGCCCCGTTCATGATTGTCGTTGTAGAGAGAGAGAGAGAAGGAGAAGTGGGAATTAGAATCGGGTCAGGATTTGCGCTCGCATGATAAATGCTACTTTTTCGTTCGACCTGCAGAATTTGAAAATGGAATAAAAAAGACGCATTTTTTTTAAAACCCCAAGTCTACGTCTTTATGTGAAGAAAAGAAAAACATGGGGGAGGGGAAGGTAAAGGTTACTCTGGTCAGTATATTAAAGGCAAGATGGCTCTTGTTCACACTCGCAATAATGAAATTGTTGTGTTGGAGGGTTGAGGGTTATATTAAAATCATGATTAAGGGAAGGTTGTAAAAAAAAAATATATACAGTCTGTGTCAAAAAAAATGGTACAGTCGGGGAAAAAATCATTTAGGTGTGAAATCTTTTCATATAATGTGTGTTTGTGGTACCAAATTAAAGCCGAAAGATTTTTCTTGCTGATGCGCTTTGTCCTGTATAATTTGCTTTTGTAAAACAAAAGTTATGCTAAGTTTTGTGCGACGAGGAACAAATCGAAATTACGCACTTCTATTGTTCTGAAGCGCTGAATTCACGGTCATTATGCGAAATCGTACACAAAGGCATGGGACGGCGTGCGAAAAATGGATTTTCCTTGATTGTAGAAAATTAGTCATATCTCAAAAAATACTGCACAAAATGTGATGAAAAAAATTGCAGAAGAAAGAGTGATATTCCTGCTTTATGACAATAATAAACAATACCACGTTGATATTAACCTTCACACTATAAAAAAAATGTTTTCCAACTGTACCATTTTATTTGACACAGACTGTATATAACTATAAACAAATGAAGGATTTAAAAATATCCGCTCGCACTTTTCGCTCTCATATTCAATTTTTTAATCAAAATTTGAAAGGGGAGGATAATGACCAGGGGCTTAAAGTGGGGGGGGGGAGCTGTATAACTAATATAATCCCCTCTCTTCAAACATACGCACACACACACACGCACACACTCTCACGCTCACCCTCCCTATCTAAAACACACAGCCCACGTATACATACACACACACACACACATACGGCAAACTACGATCTATGATCTTTAAATGTAATCAGGTATAATTACAAATCATAACAGAAGAATAGGAGAAATGACTCGAGAAGAAGAAGACCCCCATACGGATTACATGTACATGTAGTTTAAGATTTTCATATCCGGTTTGGAAGTTGAAATGTAGATTTCCAATTTCCAATAATTTCCAATAATTATAACAATGTAGTATATCGTCATTTCCAGTATTTGCAACCATCTTCTACTCCCAGACCATCAGTAATCGTAAATTTATTTATCGCTTCTGACACCCTACATCCTTTAACCACTCCAACCATTTATATCCCATCGCAACCATTTTAGATCGAACAATAAGAACCCTCAAACTTTACCCCTAATGCAAAATGCTTAGATTACCTGACATTGAAATTGTCCTTTTTTCGTGGGACTTTAGATTGGATTAGGCAGGTAGGCCTATAAAGTAACTTCTAGAATTGCTCCAGTAATGTTATATTCCGCTGTAGTTTACCATCTTCATGTAATAAATATTCATCTTTAACTGTATACAATTAGTACCTCTTCATTTTATGGACTCCTGACCGATCCCAACACACATACCCGGGAACTCGATCATACCTGGACCAATATTTAAAAATAAATTTCAAGCTCACCTGCTCAAGTTATTGTTGTTTACCACTTCCACAGCATCCGCTTGAACGTCACATGCTTGACGCCGCCCTGTAAATGTGCAATATGATTGAGCATATACTGTAATCACACTAAGGCATATACCTAATAATATACGCGGGATCGCCCCTATTATTACTTTCATAAGTTCTATAGTCCATATAGAAAAAGGTCCGATCGTCATCGCTACGAATCGCATGTTAACGTCCAAGAGGTGTTTCATCAACATTTCATGCCTGACAAGTTTTCAAGCTGAGAACCATTTTTCTACGGTGACTGTCGGATATAACAGGCATTGTCAAAGTCCAATAAACCTAGGATCATAATACAATGCGTTGCAGAAAAATGTAATATCCAAATTTTGTAGCCTCGTATTCGAACGTTTTGATTGGGGGCCATGTTTATTTTGTCCAGTGATATCAAATTATATGTGTACACTCTCATGACTGACTGAGCACTTCCGGGGCCTTAAATTGTCTGTGTTGACATCGCCCTTTACCAAGTTTGGGTCAATCCTACAACAGTTTGCCCGACAAAGCAACCAAAAAAAAAAAAAAAATGTACGAAAATTAGATTCCAATTATTGTAGTTCATTCTTTAATAACAGACCGATTCTATGTCCCCAAGAAAGAAATATCCACAATAACATTTTAAAAACCCGCCTACTAATTACTGCTCTGTGCTCGCTCTAGGACAGGCCCTAGAATTCTCAGCTGATAAGCACAAAGCTATTGTTTTCAATTGGCCACACCCACAGACACCGTGCGAGTTGTCATTTCAAATTTCGTCATATTCGTGGAACTTACTCGTAAATGGCATGAAAATATCACTTTTTGTTTTATGCCTGTACATGCAATCAAACGAAACATTATGGGATATTCGAAAATATGTAACTCAATTTTAACGTACATTAAACCACCTTTAACATTCAGGAACAAGAAAAGGTTCAAGACAATACCCCTGGACAATTACCCCCGGACAATTACCCCCAAGACATTCCCTCGACAATTACCCGCAAAACGCCGAGGACAATTACCCCCGAGGAAAATTACCCCGAGACAATTACCCGGCGCAATTACCAGAGACAATTACCCCTGAGAGTTACACCCGGTAACTACCCAAAGACAATAACCCCCTCACAGGCATTGATGTTGGAATCAACCGGCGTGGATTGTGGTTCTCGCCGGTGTCGCAGCTTTTCGAATTATTTTCTCCTGATCTTATCATAATGACTTCTCTTTCTTTCATATTTTCTATTCCTTTTCTCTTCTCTCTCTCACGTCTTCTTTTTCCTTGCTTTTCCCTTCTTTCTTTTCATCCTTGCGCCACGGAAAATTGGGGGGGGGGGGGGTTGCGACCAAGCCCCCCCGTTTTGATACGCATATAGCATCAGAAAATATGTAAACTGGCCCTCATATTACCTTTCAATTTCATAGAACAACAATTGACATTCATGAAAGCAAATACACATAATAATAATCACACATTGAATATGTCATCTCTATCCAACCGATATGATTTTATTTATTTTGTTAATTTCACGAAAATGATAAAACCTTGGTCTGAACCCATGGTTTATAATTGATAACTCCATAATTAACAAATAAGAGTGCAAATATAACTAAATCCTAATATCAATTTATGCAAAAATAAGGTTAATCGTAAAATTAGTATCATATATAAGTTATTCGTTATGACCTAATGACCGCCAATAGAACCATGGTTTCAGACCAAAGAATTTCTGCATATCCATCGTCGGAATATGAGGTCAGTTTACTTATTTTTGATGCATATAATGTATATCCAAACAGGCGGTTGGGTGCAAGCCCCCCCCATTTTTCATAGCGCATAAAGGCCTGCTAACACAAAAAAGGTACCGTTAGGAAGAATTCCTCGAATGCGCTAAAGCGCCCTTTATTGAGCAGCTATGGCTATAGCCGGGTATATATATTAGCTGCGCCACTGAATATTTACTAGATAGTCGTGCATTATAAATGCTTATATAGTATTATTATCATTAAAGGAAGGGAGAAAAAAGTGAAAGGGAAAAAATGAGAAAGTGAGAGAGAGAGAGGAGAGAAAAAAAAAATTGCGACATCGGGCGAGACTCATAAGGGGCGCCGCTTATTCCAACATCAATTGCAAGGTGGAAGAGGGTAATTGTCCGGGGGTAATTGTCTCGGGGGTATTGTCTCGGGGGTATTGACGCGGGGGTATTGTCCTCGGGGGTAATTGGTCGGGGGGTATTGTGATATATCATTGGGGGGTATTAGATGGGAGGGTATATATGAGGGGGTAATTGTCTCGGGGGATAATTGTGAAGAGAGTAGTAGGGGTAGATAATTGTTCCTGATACGAAGTATAAAAGAAAGAGAAAGAGAAAGTCATTAAGATAGATAAGTAGAAATAAGTTAGAATCAACCTGCGACAGGAGGAGACTCACAATGAGAGCGCCATTGATTCCACATCAATGCCTGTGAGGGGGATAATTGTTGGGTAGTTGACCGGGATAGACTCTCTGGGGGTAATTATCTCTAGGGGTAATTTTCCTGGGGGTGATGTACGATACGAGTAATCGTCAGGGGGGTAATTGTGGGAGTAATTGTCCGGGGGTTAATTGTCCGGGGGTAATTTGTCTCGGGGTAATTGGGTCGGAAGGGGTATATGTCCTGAATAGAAGAGAAGATATATTTCGCTTTGACATAAAATTTGCAAAACCATACCGAGATATATATACCAGCCACCCCTACTTAGGATTATTACAATATGATTTTGTCTCTAGAAAAAGTGAAGACATTGATATATAAGAGAGAAAGTTAATAATATAATTCTAATATACAGTGAAAGAATGATATTAGATATGATATAATGACTCTCTACTCTGATCTGTAAGTTTTAACTGACGAATAGTTACCACTGCTTTTTCTCTAAATTCAGCGAAGGTACAAGTATACTTTTGTTCCTGGAAGAAGGATTTTCTCAACCTCCTGCAAGTATAGCACATAAAAGGTATATATTTCGAGGCAGAAACATGGAACAAGACTGAAAAGTCTTAATCAGGTCTACGGTAAACTGGTATGGCGTCATATGATTATCAAAATTGTCAGTTTGAATTCAGTTCTCAAAAAGAAAGAAAACAAAATCATTGTATCAAAGTCAATATTGCTTATTAATATAATTTTTGCTATATTCTTTGACGTGTTATATATATCTATTAGAGTCACTGAATGTAACATTCATGATAGAATATGACTGATTATTTAGTTCGCTAAGTTCGTTACCTTAATATTGGAAATGTCTCATCCGAAGTTTGCAAGTGATTCTTTATTCTTTATTTTTTTGAGAGCATCTCGGTCGCGATACGTCACTTTAGCGGGTTGATGTAATAGCATCAGCTCTGCATATCATGAACATCTTCTGCGACATATGAAAAAAAAGAATAAGAAAATGGTGATAGCGTGGCACGTATTTCGTATTAATAATCTCATATCTCTCCCACCATTACTTTTTTTTTTCTTTTTTTTAGCAGCAGAATTATAATGTCAGCAGAGTCGTCCCATCAGCAGTGTGAAGGAATATGGGGTGATAGTATGGGATGTGTCTGATATTATAAGAGAGACATAGAAAGACCACATCAGCCGGCGAGAACCCCAACCCCCCCCACAAAAAAAAATGCATAACTCAAACACAAAAACAACTCGAAAAAACAAACAAAAAAACCAAAAAACAAACAAAACAAAACAAAACAAAACAAAACAAAACAAAACAAAACAAAACAAACAAACCCCAGAATTGCTATATACAGTGTGTTCCTAAAAAAAAGGTAATCAAAGTTCAAAGGTCAGTCATTTCAAAAGTATATGGTTTATTTTTGTGATTTGTCAACTAAACTATTAAGTAACTCATCAGCTTTAATTTGAGACATTACTTGCGTATAAACTGTAATGGGTAACATAGTTAGGGTCATTTAAAGGTGATAGGTACAAAACACATTTTTCCAAGTTTTTCGTTTTTAGGGTATGAAACCAATTTTTTATAAATTGGTGGTTTCATAGTTTTTGGGGGGTTTTCGTCGCACAAAGTTTCAATGAAATGCAATCTCATTTGTCAAAGGATCTATCTCGCTGGCAATGACATGGGTTCTCGATTATGCATGAGTCTCTGGAGTCTAGGAGACGGATCGCCGCGACGTCTTCTGATTCTGCAGGAAGTCGCGAGAAAAATTAAACAAATGTCAAACATGTCGATTCTTTTAGCAGACTTCTTTAATACGCGAGCAAGTCTCTGTGACGTCTTTGCGGGGTTGCCGCGACGTCCCTTTAGTATCCACGACGTCGAAGAGACGTTGTCGGAACTTGCTAAAGATTAAAAGAAATCGAACGGTTTAATAATTTTGACTTGCTGGCGTTAAAAGAGGTCTACTAAATGATTGAACATGTTTGACTTTTGTTCCATTTTCCCTCGACGCCCTGAAGTCTCAGGAGACGTCACCACGACGTCTCCACGACTCAAGAGACTCCTAATTGCGGACACATCTCATTGCCATTGAGATAGGTCCTTTGACAAATGTGATGCATTTCATTAAAACTTTGTGTGACAAAACCCCCCCCCCCCCCAAACTATGAAACCAACAATTTATAAAAAGTTGGTTTCATACCCTAAAAGCGAAAATCTTGGAAAAAATGGGTTTTGTACCTATTACCTTTAAATGACCCTAACTCTGTGACCCATTACAGTTTAGACGTAAGCAATGTCTCAAATTAGAGCTGATAAATTACCTAATGGTTTAGTAAACAAATCACAAAATAAACAATATACTTTTGAAATGACTGACCTTTGAACTTCGATTACCTTTTTTTAGGAACACACTGTACAGAGTGTCCCAGAAATATGCCATCACTTTTAAAATGGCTACCAAATAAGAAATATATGGTTCTTGGGGGGAAAGATAAAGCTCATATCCTCAACTATTATTTGACTCTAAAGAGTCCGAAAATGATTCATGCATGCAAGGACACTAAAACGAGGCTGCGCAGGTATTCGCTAATGCATTTACCACTTTCTTATGGGCAGCCAAAAGGGTCAATATAAATAATGTCTTGACTCGGCTAACAAAGACAAGATAAACCAAAATATAGTATCAATAATATGATGATGAAAACAAAAAGGTGAAACATTAAATTTTTGCATAATATCAATGTTTTTTTTCTGACTTTCGGCTTATTTATGTCTTAATATTAGCTGATTAATTTTATTTTATTATTGATATTGACTTTTTTGGCAGCGCATACACTGGTAATAAATGAATAGTGAATTCCTGCACAGCCTTGTTTTTTGTGTCCTTTACAAAAGTGGACGTTGCTCATTGATGCATGCATCATTTTCGAACTTTTTGGTATGAAATATTAAATAGTTGAGCATATGATCTTTATCTACTTAAATCTTTTCCCTAAGAACTATAATTCTTTATTTGGTAGCCATTTCAAAAGTGTATAGTTGTTTCTGGGACACACTGTACAGTTATAACAGATTAAATCGGTATTTGTCTGTAATTTTTTAAAAATAGTGAACCAATGTAATAATAAAAATCGAAGTGTCACTTCCTCCCAACAAAACTAAAATATTTCATATTTAATTTGGTGTGGAATTGCGACGGTATGACAATTTTAGAATGTTAAAAAACTTGAGTTTTTTATGTGCGTGGCATATATTTGAATTGTATTGCCTCTTGGTCTGGTGACTGGCTATGAATTTTACTTGGACGAGTATCTTTTTTTTTTTTTTGTTGATTATTGTAAAAGACCACAAACAAAAAGAACAAACATAAAAAACTAAAAAAAACTATAAACTAACAAAACCCTACCATTAAGGGGGGGGGGGGGGTTATAGGCAAATTTATTATTACACTTCTATTTGGCTCAATTTCTGAAGAATTGAAAAGAATAACCTCCAATCCATCATATCAGTAGAGAGTTTATTTCAAGGATCTTAATGGACAAAAAAAAAAAATCGCCAAAAATGCATAATTAGGAACAATAATAAATATAATAAAAAAAAAAAAAAAAAAAATCGAGAATGGAATGTCTGTTGCTGTTCAAACTTTGCATGCTTATTGGTGAAATGTGTGTCTGGGGAATGAATGGATTAGAGTTTAAACTAAAGTTTTAGTTTTCTAATAATAATGTCATGAATATTTGATTAGCTAAAAACAATAAAATACAATAAAAAATACATTAATTTTTCTTTTTTTGAAATTCCAATCCATTCATTCCCCAGACATATGTTAAGAGAACATCTGTGCAGAAAATGAATTTATTTGCGTGTAATAGCCCCGTCACACTGAGCTCGTTCCTACTACGTCCTTGCAATTTTTGCCGAACGGGCATAGTCCGTGTGTAAACTGAGTGGACGTTGTAAATACTTCTTACGATCTGTTTACGAACTTCATGGACTAGCTCGGTCGGATTTTCAAAAAAGTGTTTAAAAAAAAATCGGGCGCCCATCTCGTCCTAAAATTTAACGGGGTGGCAACGTACCTGAAACGAGATGGACGTGCTACAAAACGAAATTGCCGTACTTAAATCGTTCTAAAGATGTGCTAGGACGTCTTACAAACGAGCATTGTATATTCATTATCAGCTTGAAGTTACAAAGGCGCATGAGGTCTGGCAAAAACGGGCTAGGTTTTTTTGGGGGAAACGGGCATGCATTTGAGGTCAACACCTTTTAGCCACGGATAATGACGAAGTAAGAACGAGATGAACTTTCTGGAGGTCGTTTGGTCGACGTAAGAATGAGTAAGAACGGATTTTGACGGATTAAAAACGACCGAGAACTAGTTAGGCCGGGACGAAACGCATTGGAAACGAGTTGGAACTGATTGAGAACGGGTTGCAACTAACCTGGGGCGGGTTTGAATTGTTTCAGACGGGCTCTGTTTCGTGGAAACGTTCATTTTCACCCGATTTAAACTAGATACAAACGGACTGCAGACGAGGCAGAAACGTGATGGACGTATTGAGGACTGTATACGAACGTTGTTCATCTTAATCCAGAAATAATTAGGTCAAATGTACGCGTTCTTTTCGGACCAAGGGCCGTTTTTCGTATTTATTCTAAAAGTTGTGAGATTTCTGTAATTGTAACAATTAATGTGTGGCAATTAAACAGCTGATCTATTCGCTTATACTACTATCACACAATTTCACTACTATCACACAATTTCTTACCATGTTATTGAAATTATTGCAGAACGGGCTTAATCTATGTACACACGGAGTGGACGTACTTGAGACCTATTTCAATCTGCTCAGGACTTTATAGCACGGGCTTGGATAGCAATACGTTTCAATTTTTAAACAGAACGGCATGTCATAATTCCCGTCACACTGAGCTAGTTCTCACTGCGTTCTTGGTAGTTCTTGGTGAACGGGCTCAATCTGTTTACACACGGACTGAACGTAGTACAGACCTTTTAGAATCTAGTACAGACCGTTTATAATCTGTTTACGAACTTGGCGAACGGGCCCGAACGGAAAGAACGGAAAGGCATCCCGATTTTTTTTAACATGTTCAAAAAAATCGTACTGGCTTCCAGTTCTAAAATTAAACGTAGTGACAACTTTCCTTAAACGGGTAGGACTTACTCTGAACGAGAAGGACGCACTACGAACATGGTACCTAACTTTTATCATGCTGCGCATAGGCACTTTTAGTGACGGTTTGGACGTGCTACGAACGGTATAGAGTGAACGAGCCGTTTACTCGGTATGAACCGGATAACAACGTATTGCGGACGCGATAAAGACGAAATTGACGTAACGAGAACTGCCTAGTATCATATTCAAGAAATTATTTTTCAAAGTTATAAGTTCCAACCCGACCAAAGCCCGTTCAGTAATTTTTTAAGAACGGGCAAGAACGTTATAGAACGTTATAGAACGACCTCAGCGTGACGGCTCCCTTAGGTATTCCGTAGATCGTGGTTTGGGCAGGAAGGGCTAATTTGTATAAATTGTGCTAATTAGGCATTTTTGGTGATTTTTGTTTCGTCCATAAGATTCCTTGATATATAACCTCTCTACTGATATATGGTTTTGGAAGGTTATTTCTTTTCATTTCTTTAGAAATGACCCAAACAGAAGTCTAACAATTTGCCTATAACCTCCTATAACCTCATTTGTAAAAAAATACAAAAAAAGGGTTTCTTTATACACCCCTTTTAATATATTCAAGTCTAAAATCTCGTGTGAGTTTGGGGTATACAAACATTGAAATAATGAGGACCTACCCAATTTATATTGTGGGGCTTGTTGACCATACGGATCTCCAATTTCGTTCTCGGTGAAGGCGATATTTTCCTTGGAAGAAACTGCATGACGGAAATTCGTTTACCCCTCATGAACAACCAATCAATAATCATGGCAAACCATCCTCGAGAAAAATGTTCCAATGAGACTTCGATGCTATGTTGAGTAACTCGACATGCTTTCGATGTTAGTACAATGCGCTCGGGCTTCTCTTCTTTGGTATCTGCTGCAAAAAAATATGAAAAAGAATAAAAAAATAAAAAATGATGAAAAACAAAATAATAATATTATATTCAGTAAAAATGTATGTAACGTGTTATATTTGTCACAAGAAAAATGTAACAAAATAGCTAACAAATAAGAGAATACTAATGGGAAAACGTAATTTATCTCGCTATTTGTAAATATGAGCATAATCCATAGCTTGGCACAGCATATTGGTAAAATTGAACTACCCCACATGACCATGCTGGACCCGGTTAACCAAAGTACCTTAATTTCACCTGAGCGTTGGAGTAGTCGTGGACTTTGCATAAATCCAATCCTGTCTGTGTCATGCAAGGACAGCACATAACTTACACATGTGGATATTAGGCCTACCAGACCCAAACATGGTCCTCATCAGTACATACTCAGGAATTTATGGGTGGGATGGGGGGGGGGGCAAAATTGGAATATGAAATATTGTACCCCCAGATTTTTCTTCAGGCCACACCGGCTGAAGGAAAAGGTACAATCAGTATTTGCACCATTCTTGGTCACGTGTGTGACCGAAATTATGCAAAATCTTGATTTTAATTGGCTATAACTCTAACAATATTAAGGATATACTGATTGAATGTTTATATTATGCTAACATATTTTGTTGGCTATCATTTGGAAATATTTTTTGATATGTACAATATGCATGTTCAGGGTCAGAGGTCAAAAGAAGTGGGTCACGTGTGTGACTTCACAGAACGGCATGATTTTGAAAGTTCAATTTCATTTTGAAATTCCTTTGAGTTTTAAAATGATGAAATGTTCTTATTGATGTGAGATATACATTATGGACCTGCTAACCATAAAATACTACTGGATAGGAGTCATCTCTGAAATTTCATTTTTTTTTAAATCTATTATTTTATATCGTGATGTCGGGTCACGTGTGTGACATTTAAGTGGGTCACGTGTGTGACCTATGGTAAATTGTACAGAAAGTGAATATATTATGTATTATGCAATAAATGTACATTTTGAGCAATTACTATATCCGCTGTGGTAAAACTTTTATGAACTCAACCCTAATCAGCCACTGGGGTGTTTTGGTAGCTGTCAGGACTGTGGGTGGGGCGGGGAGGGAGGGGGGGCCATGATGCCCCCTATAAGATCTCGGCTGTTGATCGCGCAACCGCGACCAAAATTTTCACGATGATAGTGTGCGATGTAAAATAAACGAAAGCACTGTTAATTTTCCCGAAATAATATTTATTTATTTTATATGAATTAATTATGCTAATTTATGCATTGCATGAAGTCATAATTTTTTTTCTTATTGACAAACTAAAGGTTCTGGAATGCTAATTTTTTGTTTGCATAATCCTTATAGGATTCCTAACAATTGTATTTGGAATAAAATTGGTATCGAAATAAATTCCTTATGTATTTCATTGTTTTATGAATTTCTATGTATTTCCTTGTTTTTCGACCTTTTGTTTTTCTCTGTTTTTATCGCAAAAATTATTGCAGAACCACTTTGGAGCATCATAATGCTAAAGTAAATTACTTTCATCCAACGAAAGTGAAAATAATCAGACCTTTATGACCGCCCCACCCAGCGGGTCACATGTGTGACCAATTTGTTTGCTAATTAATAATCAAATTAAAACTTGTCATGAATTCATATTTGGTGAGATGCAAGGTACATTAAATCTAGCTTTGGAGAAAAAATAATGATAATACCAGAGCCACGTAGGCGGGGCATAAACTTTTTGTGTTTTCTGGTTACGTGTGTGACATTTAAGGGCAATTAATTTTTAATATTTGTTTTTTAATATAATTTTTAATAAATTAATTAGGTCTCATCTAATGATCATTCAAATGTGTGAAAAAAAAGTTTTCCTTGAAATAAGATAAAGATTTTAGATTTCACAATCCAATCAAATAGATACAAAATATTACATCGTTGGGGATTTTGCTGCTCCGATTTTTTTTTTCTCTCTTTTTTCTTTTTCATAATTCTTAAGAAGACTACCTTACTTGTAATGCAACTTGGAAATATAGTATTAGATATCTATTAAAAACTACGGTACAAGCCTTGACTATACACTAACTTTGATTACAGCGCACAGTGGGCCAGGCGTCAGCAAAAGTGCGCCAAAACTGGTTTCTGGTCACCTAACCAATTTTGTTTTTTTAATATTCTCAGCAAAGATAGCAACCTCTAGAACATCTCCATAAAATATTTTATCATGAAATTGATTTTTAGTTGGTTATTTTTCTTTGAAATGACCAGATAATGACTTGTTAGTGGTACTCAATGTGTAAATGACAAATTTTCGTTATTTGGGATTTTTTATTAAATGGGTAGTTCAATATATTTAAAATTAAATTTGCTTGTTTAAGATTGATCATTTTTAGTGCCCATAGAATTTAAAGACAAATAATTAACCCATTCGGAAGTAATTTTGGGAGAAACCACTAAATAATGGGGGGGAAATTGCATTTTTTTATTCATACGCATTGATTTTCAAAATTGCTGCCGATTGCTGCGCTAAAAATACAATGAGAGTCTTTGTTATAGTTTATGCTTTACATCAATACCAAATTTAGCTGCAACCTCCTGCAACCTTCGGAGATATAACCAATTTTCCATCCGCATGTTCGCCAATTTTACCGTCAAAATCTGCTAAAAGGCGATAATGCGCACGTATTGCGCACACAAAAGTCTCACCGTAAGTGGCGTAAATATTTCAATTGAAAGCCGAAAAACCAAAACAACCAAAACACATGAATACAATGATTTTCATGAAATACAGACATGTGTGCTTATGGGGTGATATATATAGTCTTTAGACTGTTACCCCCCCCCACCTATTAATTTCATGACCATCTGAATTGATCTTAATCTTGAAATAGTATTATGATATTTAATTGGGGGCTCACTTATGTCATAATAGCATACCTGCCAACATTGTGGCCCGTATTCTGTTGCGGTGTTTAGAGTTGTGCTGTCGCACGAAAATAGTAAGGGTAATGAGACGAAAATGCAACGCTGATTTGCACGCTTCTCTATGAAGCGTCAGTGAAGCGTGCGTCCTATCGTACGAAAGTAGATCAGATGACGTCATTCGGGATCATTTATGTCAACACATTTCTAAGAATTCTAAACTAGGGGTATAGGTGGTTTACAAATTTGATATGGCTTTTGCGGGTTTTATGTCGGAGGAAGCTAATTTATCTATTTTCTCGTTAACTTGAAGTTAAATGTTGTTAAAACTTTGTTTAATAATGAGGTGCATTATAGAACTCTCCACATCGATTAGATAATTGCATGTTAATCACAAAAATGACATTTTCGACACGATTGAAGTATTAGTTTGACACCTGACATTTTGTAGAAAGGACAACTGACGCAAAAACCAACAATAAACTAATGGTGCAAGTCACTTGTCATTACACTGGAAACGGATTTGGAACTAGTTTGATACTAATTTGAGAATGGTTTGAAAATTGTTTTGGATGTTTTTTTTTGTCGCAGACGTCTCAGAGACGTCTCCGAGATATTCCCACGACAAGCGCGGCGATTTCATGTCACGGACGGGAGAGGCGGGGGGGGGGGGGGGGGACAGAACACCCAAAAGTGAAAAAATAATAACACTCAAAATTTGCATACTTCGCACATTATGCAGAAAAACTAATGAAAATGATTGCGAGCGCGAAGCGCGGGCCGAAATTCTGCCTTATAATAACTTTTAGCATTGTTATTTGACATACATTTTACTCTCTTATATTAGCTTCACAAGCTAATCACTACATAAAAAATTGTTCATTTAAAAAATCGAAGGTGGACGATCCCCTCTAAAAAATCGAGGGAGGGGGGACACCGTCCACCCCCCCCCGTCTCCCCGGGATCGCCGCGAATGCTCGCGACAGAAAAAATATTTATATTCGGAGACGTCCTGGAGTATCCAAGTCGCGGGGACAAAGTGAGATACCACCTTATGGTGGTATCTCAAGGTTTTTGCCAATGAGGACTGATTGTGAGACTGATTTGGGACGGGTTTGATACGGTTTGATTTTTTTGTCGGGGGAAAGATCTAAAAGTGGTCGCACAGACGTCTCATGAATCTCGTGATATCTCATGAGTCGAGGGAAAATAGACATTCTTACGAATCTGTGTGGTTTTTTTTTCTGTCGTGGAGACGTCTCTGATGATACATAAAACAATTATCGGAGACTCCTCCGAGTGTTCGAGTCTCAGAGACATCTCCGCGACGTCAGATACCACCTATACGTCCATAATTTCTACAGAGGAGAAAAACACCATTATCATTTTCAACTGAAAATGTAAACTAATGTTTTCTTTCAAGACTACTGAATTATTAATGGCACTTGACATAAATAGGCCCACTCGATTCCCTATTTTGCATATATTAGTGGTGTTGCGTATGTGAGACAAGAAACGTGTTTGTCAGTGATAGCAACAACAGTTATGCAAATTGGATCAAAATACTAAAACGGGTAGTTCATTCAGGCAATTGGTTCCGCCCTGAATCTGAAACCTTTGTCCGTTGTCATTGGGCCATGTCAGCCATAACCTGGAAAACCGCTAAGCTTCTCAAGAAAGAAAATCCGTGCTTTGATAATATACCTTGTTAAGCATGGATTACATTTTCATCACAATAAAAGAATTTCCCGCTCCATTTTCAAATATAGCGGAGCATACATACATACAACATGTACAAAAAAATACACACAAAAAGAATGGAAACAATTCCACCATCTTCAAAAGGTCCATATTATTTATAATTATTTGATAGATGTAGGGATTTCGACGGCCGAGTGGATATTGTTAATGAACATTGACGTTTTATTGTTTTTGTTGGCTCTGTAAAGAGTTGAATTATTAAATAGTGAAAATTTACATTTCACCCCTTCCATTATTACAACTTTTGCCCCTCCAAATAAGAAAAAAAAAAAAAGAAAGAAAAACAAACATACAAATATATAAGGAAAAGATTGGTGCGCATGCACCTAACGTGAGACTTTTGCGCATGCATGAAGCGTGATATGGAATCAAATTCAACGTTTCATTGCTTTTGGCCAAATATGGACACTTCACATTTGTGAAAGAAAAAATTCGTGGAGCTATTTAGGAGATTAATTCAAAAGAATAAACTCCCTTTCACCTCCCTGGTTAATTTGTTCCCTTCCCAGGCCACTGAATTGTTAATGAATAAGACGTGTGATATTAAAAATGCATGACAAGCGACAATGCACAACACTCGGCAGTCAAAGGATAAGCGGCTACAAACAATCATTGTTGCGTCATTATTTCAATGGATTTCCGGTTTTATCTTGTGCATTTCAGTGCACGAGAAACACTTCCAGCTGTACAGAAGTTGTACACGTTGGGGAGGTTTTTTTTCGTGCTGGGAAGTTTTTTCTCGTACGGTGCTATTGTTCGATTCTATTGTCATTTGCCGTACAACTCTAAACCACGTACAGAATACGGGCCTGTGAGTCCAAATAATAGGTGGACAGTGGGAATAACAAATTTTAAAAATAGGGACAATTCTGTATTTCCCTATAGATTAACTGTGCAAGATTTTTCAAAAATTAGGGACAAAGGGCGTTGTAACATGGTGAATTAAATGTCCTATGCTTTTCCCCAAAAAATAGGGACTGTCCCTACTAAATAGGGACAGTTGGCAAGTATGTAATAGGTTATTGTCGTTCGTTAAAAAATTATTATGTAATAAAGTCATAACCGATCATTCTTAAATTATGACTTGTATTGATCACATAAATGTTTTGCTACTTCGGTCAGGAGAACATGTAAGACTGCCTACTTATAACACATTTTAACTTTGTCTTTATCATTATTTATTCATTTTTATATCTATAGTTTGATATCATTGTTATTTTGTCTTTCTGGACCCCATGGAAGATCAGCATTGTGTTTACAAAGCTGAATGGGCCATGAAGCCATTTATGCTTCTTTTATTTATTTTTTATTGTTGCGATTTGGAAAATACAATACAATACAATACAATACAATACAATACAATAAGTTCAATTAGAGAAGGAATCGTAGATATATAAATTGCAATAACTTTTGAGTCATAATCAAGAACAATTAGCCAAAATCAAATGATTTTCTACTTATTTGATGAATAGACCTACTGGTCTCATCAGGAAAACCGTATTTTTATGAATAAAAAAAAAGAGACTCCCCTTTCATTAGTTCTTAAAACCCCATTAAAGTTCCAAATAATATATAAATCTCTCTAAAATAAGGCATTTTTTCCTCGTCCAGTAAAAAAACCCAGTATGTTAATGAAGTCAGATAATTTAAAAGATACTCTAATCATGTTGACAATGTTTCCGTGGTCTATAAACCCCATACACACCTCACTTATGAAAATAATATCGGTTATGTAACTTTTACAAAGAAATCCACTCTAACCAATCAGAAATAGGCATTTTAATGACGTCATAGACATTTGAAAATACTCTTATGGTGTTTCTCATGTCTTGAAACCCCCTATAAGTCCTACTAATCAAAGTAAAATGAATATGCCTATGTGTTACTATTGATATTTGTCTTGTCCAATCAGAAAAAAAGCATTTTAATGACGTCATAAGTTTTTGAAATTGTTCTAATCGAATTCTGCGGGTCTGAAAACCATAGAAAGACTTCTCTTAAGAATTTAGTTATCCGTCTTCGGTGAGGAATTAGTTTTGTCGCACTTTTAGTTCATTCTGGCCCACTGTGCAGCGGCTCAACCCGTTCATCAACTTGCTCACCATGATTCCAGGAGTACATGACAACCTGCACCTTCTGAGGATCTCTGAGGTTTGCACAATGTGGCATCTCCAATTTAACTGGTTTCCCTGCAGCAAAGTGAAGTCCTGACGGAAGACACTGAAATCCATTGGTAACAAGGATCTCGTCATCTCTGAGAGTAATTTCAGGTGGGATGTAGGTTAGAACATCCAGTGAGATCTTTTCAGTAATGCCCAGAGCTCCAGGAGGGATGGTCAGGGTGACTCCTTGAGATGGAATGACTAGCTCTCCTCCCTGCTGGCCAAAGGACCTCTCCGAATTCCATTTGTCTGGAACTAA
>CALNVZ010002045.1:75121-86161 GCA_940671915.1 Paracentrotus lividus | reverse complement strand
ACGATCACGGATCCGTTGGGTTTTGCCCAGACTCCACCTTTGTGAATTCGGCCAAGAGTCTCGCCTGCCACTTGGCGTAAATCCATTTGCGCATTTTCTATTCATCAAGCGAGAGGGGCTAGTTCAAATGGGGTGGCGCTTGTTGATTATGTAACACATCCCCTGATGAAAAGCATTCTTTACGATTTACCGCCAGTGCTCCCTGACTTGTTTATTTCAGTAAGTCTATCAACTGTTTCTAAAGATTGTTAAAACCAATGGTCAGCGTTCATAGGCAGCATATTCATGTCCTACATGTAATATTTGCTAGATGCATAAAGCATGAATAAAAATATCTAGTAAATTAAAAACATCTCGATCTAGATAAAGAACATGCATCAATTACACATCAACGTGAGAGAAAAGTAAAGTAAGTCAATTTATTTTCTTACTAGAGGAACCAGTCGAAGTGTGTTGGTCAGTAGAATATACTTGGAAATTAATTGAACATGTAGTACTAAATGTATCTGTTTACATCAAATCAGTTTGAAGAACAGAGGGTAAAATGTAACATACGCAACATCTACGGTAGTACTAGTAGGATGGCCACACAACAGCAAAAAGCACTAGAACGGTGTTCCACTTCACTGTATGGAGTAGTCACCCATGCATTACAATGCAAAACAATGACCCATGCACTGCCTACTCAATATACACAGCAGTAGGAATAGCAAAATTTTAATAAAAAACAGCTTTCGAAATTGTCATTTGGCCCCAGTGGTACATATCAATCATTTTTATTCCTAATTGGTCCAGTTTCTTCCATTAGAAATAACTCTCAGGCAGTGTGATCAACTTTTCCTGACTGAAAAAAGATTGATATTTGAAAACAACTACAGCGTCTGGACTACAGCTAGAGCTACTATATGAATCTGTTCAAGTGTGATGCTTGTGTGTGATGTGTTGTCATATGACTGAAATTTCTCCATGATCTGGAAATAGATATCAGCTAAGGAAAAGTGGATATCTATAAAAATGCTAACTATTTTTGAACAAAAAATGTATTGGGGTGAAAAAACAAAGAACAACGTTACCACTGCGCATTAGTTTTAAAATTACTCACCCCTCTCCAACACTCAGCTCTGAGCCACACCACCATGAAATAGCCTATTGTCTAGGTTGCTCCATGAAACCATGCGCCTATGGAGTATTTTCCGACGGTGGTTCATATTGGATTCATATACCGAATAACATCCGAAACATCAAGTTTTGTACTGCCATAACGTTTTGTATAATTACTCAACGCCTCAATTATTTACTATAATCTCATTTCTGTTATCACACATAGAAAAGATTTGTTATTTGGTTGCAATAAATCAAAGACAAACAAGAACTAATAAACTTGAGCTTTTATATGCATTTTCGCTTTGTCTGAAACGTGTAAAAGTGTTTATCTAGAGCTCATTGGTAATTGAGACACTCTTTGGTCATATCTTTGAATGGAACATCCAATTGTGATACTGTCAACTACCAAATCTATTCTTTTTAAAATGCTGCTATCCAATAAGCCAGCAAACAGACCTTTAAACATAACTTAAAATTTTACAGTGGACATCCCTTCAGTACGTGGAGATCTTCAATTATTTTACATATCCACGAAAGAAGGTAACTCCTCCCGCCCCGTGGCAAAAATTTTTTTTTTGTTTTTTCTTTTCGTGTTTTTACCAATTTTTTTGTTTGTGGGCTATGTTCTTTACGCTTGGCCATTGAGAAACGACACATTGTACATAAAGAAACAGAGGGGCCAAAATGTAACAACGCACATCAGTTACAGCATGACTAGCATCTTCAATGTATAAGGCAAGAACCAAGAGAGCAATAATTAACAGCACGTCCTAATCAACCTTGTTCTATATCATATTCTTGCTAGGATTTCAGCTAGGCTTAAATTTCTTGTACGAAGACAAATCTGTGCGGAGGTCATAGAGAAATCATTTAGTCATGTTGACCATGTCTGACCATAATTATATACTACACACGCACCCACGCACACTCTCTCACAAACACATACACACAAAAAAACAACAACAACAGACAACCACGCGCGGAGGTCACCAATATTTCATGGAGCGGAATTTTATTGGTTCATGTTTGTTTTTTTCGTTTCTCTTCTTTGATTTTCTTTTTCTTTTTATTGGTCACGTTTATATTACAAGATGAATATCATTATTAAACTCTTTTCTAATCTCCACGACCCTCTATCGTCTTTTGCTTAACTCACTTAATAATACAATAAATAAATCATGAACATGTAAAATGTGTTGGTAGTTGTGACGTAGTGTGTTTTTGTTGTTGTTGTTGTGGTTGTTTTGATTGGATAACTTTTTTTTTTGACGACAATCAGCAGTGCTCCAGTTGTAAATTCCAAATCCAAGTCTTTTACTTTGCACAAGCTGGTGTGGTGTCAACAATTTGAATACATTAAACTATTGTAGCAACAATAATGTTCCGTGGCTTTATTTATTTATTTTAATGCACCTAGATGAATGGATTTCGCCTCTTCAGTCGTTCCTGCATGGAATTGGTTTTCGTCGTGTTCGTCTCGTGCATGTAGGGTAGGCTCTTTGTCTCCCTTAAAATGAATTTTTTTGGAATATTGAGTAAATCCCCTCATGGTACCCGAAAAATAGTTTTCTGGACGCTTTCTCTTTTTTTTCTCTCTTTTGAATCTACAGTCAATAGATCCAGTATCGCATAACATGCAGGGGACCACAGAGACGACAGTCCCTTACCACTTGGTAAGCAACATAACTTAAAATGTATGTGAATATTTGTGTAGGGGAGATCCAACGGGACATTATTCGTAACACGGCAATTCCTAGCAGAAATACGTCGCTACAAACTTATAAATGTGGATGCACTGCGGCTGTCCATTTTCATATATTTAGAAATTATGATTCTTAGGCCATATTTTGCTAACGTTTTCAACGATGAATACCTAAGCTTAGATAGAGAAATCTCTCCATAATAAGGTGGCCTTGCTGTTACAATTGCCCTTACAGGAGTGTTCTAGTGCTCCTTCTGTTAAGAGTAACTCCTAGGAACTCCGGTATTAAAGCAGCTTTCCCGCTGCATCTGCACCAGTCTAATATATAACCATTATCAGGTGGGGCCATGGGCGTTTTGACAAGTGGAGGTAACCGTTGAGCGGCAAGGGGCGGGTTGGAGTGGGGGCGGGGGTCTCGAACTGGCTTACATGATATGTCACACATAAGTATATATGTACGTGTGAATCCGAGTTTTGTTATATCCACTGAAGTAGACTGATCAAACAGCTGATACAGCGAGTGGCCCTTTAGAAATATATGATGAAAATCATGCCATGACCAAATTAGCTGATTTTCAGAGATTCGCACCAATTTCGTGAGTGAAAGTCGTATATGTCCGTGCATTTCGTGACAAGTTAAAAATAACTTATGTCCTATTCCGTGATTTATATAGCTTCAGAACTATATTGAAGATATTATGAAAGACCTTTGTCATTAAACTGTGATTTGACTTATGGAACGAGTGATAATTGCTCTGTGCCAAATACCCTTATTTTGTTTTTTATTGTTGTATCTGTAAGTAAGAGGACTCCACAAATAGATTACCTTAATTAATTTATACCCAATAATAAGAAAATACAGAAGATTGGTTCCCTGAATAGATTATACCAAATGGTTAAATATGATTTCATTTGTAATCAGAACCTTCAGACTACTTACTCAATTTATATGTAGACCCGGACGAACCCTCCAGACGACTAACAGAGGTTTGGCTGTAAAATAAACTGTCCCTATAGAATGGACAGCGAGATGATTGAGCAGAATAATAAGTATAGTGTGTCAAGGAAAACATTTTCGTGTAACTGTAGAAGCACGATTCAATTATATTTTAATCGCACTCAAAAATTCTAATTAAAATATTGCATATAGTAGTTACTGGAAATAAAAGGAAACAATGCCCATGCCTCAGAGAAAGTATGATGCCCTTTCATTTGCGTATCAGACTACAAGCATGTTTGAACTACTACTTTCTTATCATATAATTTGTACGAACAATATTTGTACCATGATATGATAATGCTTAAATAGTCTAAGATGCATTGAATCGAAAAGACAAGGTGACATGCGTACATTCTTTATATATAACACAGCGGTCAGATAAACAATGCGTGATAAAATTAAATTTATACTCGCTGGACCTAACAATCATATCCTATTAAAAGGAGCGGAGCTTGCGTGAACAATTGTGAGAGCTACGTGCGAGAACTCATTATTAGTTCTATACTAGGAAAATGCTGTAATTTCTTAATGACTTTAGAACATAAAGCGACTCCACCACGATTTACTGTCTTATGCCCATAGAGAATATCCTATTATTTGTAATGTAATTTCCAGACTTAATACATATATGCAACAGCATATGTGTTGCGATATTTTAAATTATATAGTTATACTTCAAGCGATTCTGTCGAGGCAGACATTATTGGACATAAAGAGGGTTATTGATTACGTAACGGTCATATTTATGGACTAACGAGAAGAAAAAAAAAGACTTCGTTATACAAGTAGACGCTCCGGTGCTATTCTAGACTCTGATTCGAGTTATATAAATTATACGGCGATTAGAATGAGTATAGCTCTTTAGGCGGCATTTTACTTGCCACAATGTTCATATCACCTGGAACAATTATCTCATATGTTAACGAGATAGCACTAAAAGAAGTTCCTAGGTGGTCAACTGTCACGTTTTTGGTAGACACGGGAGTAGCGGCATCACGAAACATCAAAATGTCGGAAATGAACTCAAAGTATCCTAGTACAAATGAATATAAAAAGTTGAGATTTAATTATAAGATCCATCAAGGAAGTGGACAGAGTGTGAGTAAGAAAAGCCTGTCAAATATGATTCTCTTGTCTCTTCATACTGCAATTACAAAATTCGCTTAGGTCCAAGCGAAGAACTCATCTCTCATACACACAAAGCTCGACTGAGAAATATAGGTCAAGATGCGTGCAGTATGATCATAAGAATCTGACATCTCATTCATTGATTAGAAAGGCAAATCTTTCTTACATGTGTATCCTTTGCAAAATACAATGGCATTTTATGAATACAGAATAGGATTTACTAATTATTTATCTTTGCAATGTCTTCTATAGTAGAGATAGGAAGTTATGGTATCAAAGTAGAGTATGAATATGGTGAAACACGGAGAAGGAAATCCAAACATTGCAATAAAAAACAGAAATCTATAGCGAATACAAATTTTCTCCCCATTAGTGAGAGCAAGACATCATGGCGTTAGTTAACACACCAAGGGCAACAAAAAAGTGAATTCAAAGTAAGGCGAGGATCATTGTCATCTCTATCTAAGACATGTCAATTAGTAATAATAATATAGATGGATATAATTCATTTTTATTTGGCATGTTAAATATCAAACTTTCTAAGTGCTAATTCTGTAAAGACTTATAGATAAATATGTCTAATTATATACTCAAAAATGAATAACTAGTTCCAATATCATTTCGAGCTATTGTAGATTGAGAGATAATTAAAATAGGAGATTATTGATCATTTAGATATGAGTGGGGATGATGGAGTCACTTCCTAAGTGTATTATTAATTATTAATATAATATTGATCTAAATAAACTGATATTGACTGATGTGGATGGCAGCGTATTGTGATTTTTCCAACAACATATTTTAACGCTCAATGAAAAAAGTGATAATAAAACGCGAAACGGATCACAATTCGGACATATATGCGCAGGTACCCACTGATTATGAATATTCTCATAGGACAGAGCAACGAACGTCACGGAACACATCCAGAATAACCATACCGAAATAATAATAATCAAATTTACATATCATCCTACAACTTATGCAACGTAGCTATGTGCGGAGTGATCGCAAAGTTCTCATAGCCGAGTATCGTAGCGTAAATAACGAACTATGTAAGCATGAGAGAGTAATTCGACAAATACAATTGGGTATGTTTAACTGCCTGAAGCGTAAACTAACAATGTAACATACCTAAACACCACAAAAGCCAACAGACACTAACTCGGTCGATCTCGAAAAGATCCAACGTCAAAACCGAAAGTACAAGTGGCACATTCAACTAGTCATGCAATAGACGTGGCTTGAATAAAAAACAGAAATAACAAGTTCTGCATGTAGATTCTTACAAATCATGTCAATGCACGAGATTAGCACATGAATTAACAGAAAATATTGGGTTATCATATATGCAGTATGAATATTACAACCAAGTGACCCATTTATGAACATATCATAAAAGACTCCATTCTTACAGTGGCAGTCTTATTAACAGACACGCGAGTAAAATCATCGAGATCTCTAGTGTTGATATTAATAAGTTTATTACTAATTATTAAGATATGTGCGAAGATATATTCGTGGATTCCCACTCAAATGCATATCACGAACGATGCTACTCATGAACAGAGTATTTACTAGTTACTTAGGACATGTATCAATTCGAGACCATACACTTGATAGAATTTATTACGCCACATACTGCTATCGTATAAATGGTCATACAGAAAGGTATTCTATATGAGAGTGGTGTACATATAGAATTCTAAATTATGATATACTTCTGGTATCTACACCCTCTGCCTGAAAGGAGATCATGGAGAACTGAAGGACATAGAGTTAAAATGTATTAAATCCTAAGCGTCAAACTATAGTTTCATCCTACTGTCCAATTAGTCGTTGCAATTCATTCTATGTTGGTAACTGGGTCGCGGGGTACGCGACGGGACTCAGTACTTGGTTGTACCTTTTTTTTTTTTTTTTTCTTTCTTTTGTTTCTTTTTTTTTTTTATTTTTTTTTTTTTTTCTTTTTGTTCTTTTTTTTTTTTTTTCGGCGAATCAATAGTAAATATTTGGATTTTTTTGATGGGGAGATAGGAGAGACGTAACATGAGGTTACATTTTTTCGAGAGGGGGGGGCGGCAACCAGCGCTACCCTCGGGGGGGTTTTCCCCTCAATCAATGTGGATACCACTGTAGGCCTATACTATTATATCATTTATGTATTGCTTCGGCCAACTGAATAATACAATAACATAACATATTATCCACATTTCTTACATCCTGCTAATACCCTATCAACCAATACCTTCAAGATACACCATGTAACTTTTGTCCAGCCACCATTCGTCATGAAATAACCACGATTTCAACACGAAAAAACAAAATCCCAAAAGGCCCTTGGAATTTATTTAATTTTCATTATTGGTGAGTATATTCATGCCTAATAGCATCATCATACATTCTAGTTCCGAAAAACTCTGGTGGCTATGATATGATATTATTATTTACTTGGTTTAAAACAGTTGTGCCAATATTCGGTTTGTCTAAATACCTATTGGCTAAACCCATTTAGCATCTACTAACATTTTGCTCTAAGTTCATTTGGTCTAATGCATACTAGGTCTATTGCCAAATTCGTCTAATAGCCGAATGCCTCGGTAAATCATTGGCGCGATTCCCGGGGAGGGGGTCGGAGAGCGGCGAAGAATGTGCCACCCTCCATTTTTTTTCTTGGGCGGGGTGGGGGCCGTCATTTCCCCCACCTCCAAGTTTTAACGCCTAACGCATTTGTTTATTAGTGATCAGCTCGTGAAGCTAATAAATTGGAGAAAAAAAATGTATGTCAAGAATACAATGCTAATATTTCATTAGTTATACATAATGCGAAGTAAGGTCCGTTCTACACTGATATTTTCGAATTTTTGTATAAAATATATATATATATATTATATATATATACTAATATATATATTATTGGGATCGCTTTATTCCGCCTGACGGTGTTTCCGCCCCCCCACCCCCCCCCATTCGTGACATAAAGTCGCCGCCTCTTGTTAATTGCATTTGCCGTCTAAGTCAAAATGATATTTTTGATCCGCTACCTATATTGTTGCGAAAAGTGACCAAAGTGGACATAAGACGAAATGGACATAGACCAAATATACATGATACAAAAAATGGTATATAGGCAAAAAAGCAATGATATGATTAATCATGATCTTTATTAAATTGAAACAAAGATTCTTACATAACACAGAAAACCAGGACCCGTCAACCCGTGGTTAGGGGCAAGGTCTATACAAAAATTACAAAAATTACAAATACAAGTAGTAACAGTTTCGAATATCAATTTCAATAATACATAGTATATGTCAAAAGGAAAGTACAGGTAAAAAACAAGGTAATCGTGAAAATCATGAAAAGGTAATAACATTATGTACAAGCTAAATAAACTTATATAAGTCATGTCTCTCGCGCGAAAAGGAGAGGATACAATAAGAAAGAGGTAGTGGAAGACATTGGTACGTAAAGAAAGAGAGAGAGAGGTTGTGGGGATGAGAGAGAAAGTATAGTAATTAGACGATGCTGCGTTGTAGATCAATAATGAAATATAGACCAAGTGCGATAGATCAAATCGTGCAGTAGTCAAAGTGGTTTAGGAACCAATTGGCAGATTTACCGATGTTATAACACTATGTTCCGATCATGAAAGATAATGTTGTTGGAAATCACACGACAAATCCATGTCTTTTGTAACTGTAAACGTCAGTACCGACAAATATTTGCTGCGTCATGTTCAAAGGATTTTTTTTTTATTTTTGTTCATTTTTTTTTTTTGGGCGGAGGCAGTTATTCCTGACTATTGATGAAATTAATTTAACATGCATTAATCGCGAAGTAGATAAACGCAGATGTCTTGTGCGTTTTGTTTATCCCTTTTGTAAGCTGTGCTAAATTTTCCATTAAAAAAATATTTTTTTAAATTAAAAAAGTAAATTCTGCCTAGCTTCTTTTTGGCAATGAGCGCTTCAAAAAAACAATATAAATGTTTGAAAAGAAATGTATATAGGCCTATTTGTCTCACACAACATGTGTTGTTAGACAATCGGAGAATTGAATCAACTGCCTGTTAGACCAATTGATAAAACCTTAAAAATCCAATGTCACTCGATATCTACGCTTGATATAATTTGTGGCTCCTTTATAAGCCACACTTTGTTTATTCAAAAAAAATTATAAAGACAACAACACAATAACTGAAATTTGATTGTAGTACTCACTTTATAGTATGAATAGTCAGGTGTAGTAAAAAGCTCTCCCTAATCCACCTGTAGATAGAATTAATAAACGCCGTGGTAGTTCGTTCGATGAATTATGGAGGAATAAATCATGAGCTTACTCGCGCAAAAAAAATAGTGTTCGAAGATAATTGCTATTCCTTGATCATAATCCTGGCAAACGTAGATGGTCTCTACAAAATAATATCTGATGTGTTATACATAGAGGGATCACAAACTTGCTTTACGAAAAGTATTTAGATATACCTGCACAACCAGAATGACTAGTTTGATTCCTGCTGTCTGATTTGAAATGAAGTAATACAATTATTGCTGAGTATGATTTGACCTGCTTGAGTTGTATGAGACTCCGATGATCCAAACACACCCCTGTGATATCTAATAAATAGTTTCAACAAATTCAGTCAATAGGAAAGTCTCACAGTGAGAAAGTTCAACAATACATTGCATTCTTGACAACTATCATGCAAATTATTATGGGCAGGGTTTATATTAGAGAGAGAGAGAGAGAGAGAGGGAAAGAGAGAGAGAGAGGGGGTGTTTTTAATAAGTCCATTGGACCATTCTTGGTCACGTGTGTGACCGAAATTATGCAAAATCTTGACTTTAATTGGCTATAACTCTAACAATTTTAAAAATATACTGATTTAATGTTTATATCATGCTAATATATTTTGTTGGCTATCATTTGTAAATATTTTTTGACATTTACAATATGCATGTTCAAGGCCAGAGGTCAAAAGAAGTGGGTCACGTGTGTGACTTCACAGAACAGCATGATTTTGAAAGTTCAATTTCATTTGAAATTCCTGTGAGTTTTAAAATGATGAAATGTTCTTATTGCTGTGAGACATGCATTATGGACCTGTTAACCAAAAACTACCACTGGATAGGAGATATCTCTGAAATTTCTTTTTTTATCTATTAATTTATATCGTGATGTCGGGTCACGTGTGTGACATTTTAGTGGGTCACGTGTGTGACCTATGGCAAATTGTACAGAAAAATGAATATATTATGTATTATGCAATAAATGTACATTTTGAGCAATTACTATATCCGCTGTGGTAAAAAATTTTATGAACTCAACCCTAGTCAGTCAATGGGGGTGTTTTGGTAGCTGTCAAGACTGGGGGAGGGGCGTGTAAGGGAGGGGGGCCATGATGCCCCCTATAAGATCTTGGCTGTTGATCGCGCGAGCGCGCCGGAAATTTGCACGATGGTAATGTGTGATATAACTACAAGAAGGCATTGTTAATTTTCCCATAATAATGATAATTTACTTTATATGAATTAATTATGCTTATTTATGCATTGCATGAAATCATAATTTTTGTTCTAATTGACAAACTACAGCTTTTGGAATGCTAATTTTGTGTTTGCATAATCTTTATATGATTCCTAACCATTGTACTTGGAAAAAAAATTGATATCGAACTAAATTCCTTGTGTATTTCATTTGTTTTTATGATATTTTCTATGTTGATTCCTTGTTTTTTTCGACCTTTTGTGTTTGTTTTTTTGTTCTTTTTTTGTTTTTTTTTCGCAAAAATTATTGCAAAAACCATTTTGAGAGACTGATTAATGCCAAATTAAATTAATTTTCAGCCAATGAAAGTGAACAATAATCAGAATTTATGACCGCCCCCACCCAGCGGTCACAGTGATTGGTTCATATCGCTGTACCAATTTGTTTGCTAATTTTAATAATGTCAAAAAAACTTGTCATGAACATAATTAGTGAGTGCTAAGGTACATCTAAATCTACCGCTTTGAGAAATAATAATGATAAATACCAGAGCCATGGTTAAGATCGCGGGGCAGTAACTTATGGTTGTTCGTTCTGTTACTTGTGTTAGTGGCAT
>CALNVZ010002045.1:35261-75096 GCA_940671915.1 Paracentrotus lividus | reverse complement strand
GAACCCTCCTCTGATTTGGACATCTGTCGTCGACCTGTCAGAGGGACCTTCTAGAAATTGAATTAAACAAATATAAAGAAACGGGGGTAATTATTGTATTCTTATTTATTGCAATTTAAATATCAAAGTGTGTTCTTTGACATGATTCGCCTTTCTGTCATCCTATTGATTAAAAATGACCCTAAACGTCTCATTGCATGAAGTCAAATTCAACCCTTTTCGAGTCAGACTGAAAAACATACCTAAATGGGCGGGAACCCATGAAATTTGACCCCAAAACAGCAATTTCCGTGAAAACACCCTAATTTTTAAGAAAGATGGCGATTGAAATTAAAAACACCCTTAATTTTAAGGAAACTCGACGCCGTCGATAAGAAGCTGAAAAACAGACATTTATATCGACCGCTTTTTAGGGACACGCATGAAGTGCACATCATTGAACCTCGAAATTATTTTCAAACACTGTTTCAGCAAAGTTAACCCTCAGAGTATAAAGATTTCAACCCGAGTTGATTATACGGTGATTAGCTTGAAGGCCCATTCCCAATAATGAACAGATAATATATGAGAAATGAACCTGGACCAGTGGATGAAGGAGGGGATTGTTCAAAATGAATGAATGGCAAGGGACGACGTACGGTGGCGCGGGGGGGGGGTCTCTTTGAAAGATTCAAAGTAAGGAGAAACCGGGGAAGTGGGGCAATTACCCCCCCACTGCCAATGTAAATGGGGAACCATCAAAATTTCCTCCGTTATAAGGTAGGAGAAAAGCATATGGAAAGTTCATGATAAATTCTAATTAAGGAGAAAAAAAAAGTCTTCTTCCGAAAAGCCAATGGAATTAAGGAATTTGGATAGATACAAGGAACAGAGTAGCAGTCTCGGGAGATATTCATTAATAAATTACAACGTATTACTAAGAGATTTGCGATAAAAGAGACGGCTGTAAAAAAATAAAAAAAAAAAATAATAATAATAATATAATAATAAAAAATTATAGCATCTGATCAACCTACTGAGTAGCTATACTGTATTACATTATGATTGCACCATCGATTGCGATGGGGGGGGGGGGATGCAGTAAGAGATCAGCCTTAGTAGTGTAGTCTGACTCTTAGAGTTTGTGTTCATAACCCGCTACGATGGCGCGTTTCCCCACTCAGACACTCTCCCTACATAATCATTACCCCACTAATTCACCTACCACCGGAATTAGCGGAGACTCCGAGAACGCTTAATGACGACAAATACCTTTGAGACGGTCTTGAAACTGCTTTGAGAACAGTTTTTTGAATTGTCGAGGAGCGTCTCCCGGGACGTCTCCCTAAAGTTTCGGGAACGTTTAAATATTTTTATTATCCGTCGCCGGAATGATCCGTCGCTGAGACGTCTCCAAAAGTAGAATACCACCCCTAATATTTGACAAAGTAGGTGGTGATTATAATGTTATCTAGGAAGTGTAGCCAGCAGTAAATAACATCAATTTATCTACTTGCATATTCTAAACATAGAGTGGAGCTATTTTTATTCTATCAATATAAAATAATAATAGAGACAATGGTGTGTGCAAGACATTATAGCTCGCACATTGTTTCTCCTCTACAGCCATATCATAGATATTGCGAACGTTTTTTCGAAGTAGCGTCTTTATTAACTATGTTACGAGATTAAAAAACACGTCTGAAATAATATCCAATTTTGATTGATAATTCACCAACGCTTAGAATGTTGATGTGTTATAAGGATTATATATGAACCTATTCAGGGTAAATCTACTTAAAAAAATACAGGAGAGTATCTCACCCAAACTGCGACAGAATGATTTTGTCGCCCTTTCCAGGTCAATTCCCAGGAGCCCAGATTTTAAATAAAACGAAGATGAAAAAATTAATAAATGAGAAATAAAAACAAAACAATAAGAAAAAAACAATAAGTAAAAAAGGTTCACCAACCTTCAACGGTTGAAGTAAAACAAAAATTGATCAGAACTTCCACAATTAGAATTGTTGTAATATGAAAAGAAGCAGTGCGCTCTGAAGATAATATACAAATTTAAAAGATTGTGAGCTCCCCCTTGGTGTGATTGCACTCGTTCAGCATGTCCGATCTACGTTAGTTCTTACGTATTTGTTATCCTTATTTCTTCATGGTATTCTATTAAAAATCTATTAGTTAATTTCTCTTGTTTAGTTGTGGACTGTCGCATATTCATATTCTACACTACTGACATATTGACGGGATCATCATAAGGTTCGAGCAGGACTCCTGGTCCCCCAGCTCCTCCCTCTCTCAAAAAAAAAAAAAATAAAAAAAAAAAATTGGACGCTACCGGATAGACTCTGCATAAGTCGGTAGAACTTATACCATTTAGTTATACCATACAATTACTTTTTAGGTTGTGCTTTGCATAATTCTGACTGGAAGTTAAGCTACACATGTCATTCATTCCCTTTTGCCCACCCCCCCTCCCCACCGCATTTTTTTCCTCGGATTTCAGTCTCAAGACTGAGAATGTAAAACATAGGCTACCAAATGAACCTCACCATGTAGATTACCAACCACCATCGATTATTGAGAATGAAGATGAGCGACCCTATTATCCACGCACATGCTCGAACTCTCGTAATCTTTTTGCGTGCCTCACGTTTATCAATTATAACATAATATGCCCAAAATATAAAGGATGATAAGGCCAAATAAAAATTCAAATAGAGTTCTTTTTTCGATCAGCCCTCACTGAAATAAAATAATAATGTCATTAGTTTTCCCGGAGAGAGAAATATCTGGATCCAGCCCATATCCCTACTAGGTGCGAAAAATCTATTATGAGCCCATTTTGCTCTTTTAAGTGACAATTAACGTTATTTAGGCTAGTTCTTATTTTGATCTCTAATCTCCCAAATATTAACTATATTTATACTTTTATGCTCACACGCCTCAGAAACAACTGCTCATGTTTTGAGGACCTCTCTTCTTCCACATGTTAGGTCAATAATAAAATTAGTATTTGTGGTGATTCCACATAAATGCATATCATGGCTATAACTCTAGGCGTAAATTGAACAGTTAATTTAAATCATTCAGAGCACAAAACGACACACAACAATTATACTCAGGTACCACCCGTATGGGAGATTTCACTCAATGACTAAGATATGTTACAATACCGATATCTTCGTCTAGAATTATGGAAAGGAGTAATACAAATCTGATCTATGGCTAGAGTCACTGCATAAGCAAACCTCCTTGCAGCCTGATACGTAGACCGTCACATTTACTTGAACCTTCATATTCTAGAATCCCAATTACAACACAACCCACTGGTAGATAAATATTACCCTAATCCATAGGGTGCCTTATCAACACATATTATTGATTCAGTACTCCAATCTTTAAGGAAAAGTCTCACAAATTGTTGAGAAAGTTTTGCACACATTAATACATTATGCCATTTCTTGAACAATAAAATCATATCATTGCAACATTATATACTCACGGGGGAACCAGCAGTGTTATTTATTGTCCAAAATATAATCCAAGGATAAGTAGCGATATTGGAAGAGACGAGCTGATGAAGGTTGCAAAGACGTGGAGGAAAAGAGAGATAGAGATAGAGGATGGTTAGAATACACAACGGAGCACTGGTGATTGTAGGATTGAAAAAAAGAAGCGACCCCAAAGGACGACACAACATTGTTGTAAGATAGTCCCCAAATCTGGACTTAATCCGATTCGGATTACTACATGATGTAACATATTACATAAACTATATTTATGTATTATCAAATAACTTAAACAAAAGACGATAGAAAAGTGGAGACTAATTATGCACCTATCTGTGACAGTATTATAAGTGGGCGAAAGATTTACCATTACTATCCTATAGATTATTATTCAATATTATATCTATGAATATTCAACTTGTCTTCATATATAAATACTGAAAGTAGGACATAATATTTATTGGATTGCGTATTTATCATTTGCCGCTTACCATGAAATAATTTTGACATTACTCATTTACTGATATGCCCGATTGTTGTTCTTTTTTTTTTGGGCCAGAGTGTCAATTTAAGAAGTGGGCCCGTGTGTGACCTTCACGACAGCATGATTTGCAAATTATTCATTTCTTGTGATTCCTGTGAGTTTGTAAAATGATGAAAATGTTCATTTGGCTTGTGGAGAAGAAAAACAGTGCCTTATTGACCTGTTAACCAAAAAACTACCACTGAGATAGGAGTAGTCTCTGAAATTCTTTTTTTTATCTATAATTTATATTCGTGGTGTGGTGTCGAGGTCCATACGTGGTGAGGCCCCGTGTTCAGTGGGTTTCCACGTGCAACAAACAAGCACACCGACTGATTCAGAATGCGAGAGAACCACGCGGGCGTGTGTGGTTGAGTGTGTGCGTCTATATAATAGTACCATGGTTCAAATAGTGACTAAAGTTTCTCTCAATGTTCGCACAATTTAATCTCTCAAGAATTACCAGCTGAACTAACGAGTGAATGGGAATAAGACAAAGTTGATTAGGACGTGCTTTAATTGCTCTCTGGTTTTCTTATTGAATTATTCCAATGGTGATTTCATCACATACCACTTCCTGCCTTCTCTAACGAAAATAAATATATTACTTAAATTTTCTCTGACGTGATAGTGTGATTGATCAGGCACGAACTAGTTTTACGGGTTAGGAGAGCGCGATGCTGAAACTGCATAATTGGAACGACAATTGCTAATGACAGAATAAGTACACATGAATTTTGTTCACTATATGTATAGGTCTCGTGAGATCGGATATGAGATACATTGGTGACAGCTAATTTTTATCTTTTATCTATCACCGTTCCTGTCGCGGTAGAAACCAGCTTCGGTATTAGCGGAACTGGAGAGCTGCGTAAGTTCAGTTCAGTTCAAAACTGCGGCCGCCGAAGTCGCTCTTTCCCCTTCCGGCCCCTAGCTGTCCATTAGAGACTGGTGACGGGATCTGGTCGTGCGTGTTATGTGTCAATGGTTCAATTAAATGAGGCTGACAGCGCGTAGATCAGTGCCCAATGACTGCCTATAGTTAAAATCTATTTATAGAGATTACTAAGTTGATATTCTCGCTTGTATCATTCGCAATCGCGCGTCCGGAAGACCTAGTACTTAGCATCATGCTAGTAATTCATACAGTACAATCATATGAAGTGGCGTAATGTGTAGTAATAGTTAAATGCTGCGAATGCCATGGAGACGCCATTATGAGTCAGGCACATGTCTAATGTTTCTCCCATAACAAAATATCTAATCTATCTAATTGATAATTATACCTTATTTGAGAATGATAATATCTATATGCTTTGATAAATCTGAAATCAGATTAGCCCAATAGGGACTCCTAATATCTACTACAATATTAGTTTACTAATTAGGACTACAATAACTATAAAACACCAGTAACTTTATGGCAAATAGCCTAATTTTGTGTGCATAGGTATCTATCTTAATATTGATTTAACCATGATCGATCTGTTACTAAAGGGAATAAAAATGCAGTGCTACATCGAACCTGTATGCAGCCTAACACATCCTATATGTATCTTCTTTTGCATATTGCTCGATGCATTATTTGCTTAGTGTACAATGTATTTGACGCTTGATGCAAAAGATCAACTGTTTTGGCTTACACAGACCTTTATGTAGTAGATATTGATTTGATATCGTTGCTTTTTATGTCTAGTTTTTTCTTTAAGACAACCAATCGCAAAAATTATTGCAAACTGCGATTTGCGATTTGATCGTAAGTTACTGCTCTAAAGTCTAAATAAGTACAGCCAAGGTTTCGAAAAATGCCCAAACTCGAATGATGCAATGAAATACCAGTACCTATTTTGGAAAGGGCCTCGCGGCCCGACCACACACTTCGAGCGTCGTGTCATCTGTGATGTGAACCCAAGACTTATTGTAGCTCTAAGGTTCAATAATGAACATATTAAAAATCGTCATGAACATTTGCCACCCGATTAGTGTAGATGCGAAAAGGTACCTATATTCACACATTCTCCAGCTTTGACGATGATATAGAAATAATATTTAAAGTGATCCAGTATCCTGTAGCCCATGCGAAAGATGGTAATACGTGCGCGACTCAAACAATTTTTCGATGTTTATCTGGTATAACTGTTGGTCCCTTTCGCGAGTGTCATTACTTTTGGGATGGGGCCACTAACTCTCCATTAGCCATTCCCGGGGCATTTGTTATACAATCTCAGCTAATTTCATAATTACACTACATTGCCGGAATATTGTTTTTTAAATCCTCGAAACAGTTTTCATTATCCGGGTCAATTTGAGGTTAGATTTTTGATGTATTTTTGACAAGGGTAATACGAGGCTTAAATATTAGATCCTTCATAATAACTTAATCGGAAAATATATAGAACCTCACGCCTACTTTCATGAATACAAGCCAGAACGCTCGAATCCTATCTAATCCCCCAATTTTCCCAGTCCCCGAGGTTAGGTAGTTGTGTTTAAGAAAAAAAAAATGAGTATTTGTTTATTATTAACACGTTATTATCATTTAATATGATAACCCATTCATAAGTTGTTTTAATATTATAATGCAAATCCAACAGCTATTTAATTGATTAGCAAAAATTATCTACCTTCATTTTAGGACGGCCCCCGGCTGTGAAACAGAATCCTACGCATGACAATCACCAAAGAAAACAAATCACATTTCATCATGACCTCAGTGCAGACGATATGCCGTTTGTCTGTTTTAGTATTGAAATATTGCAGCTTTAAGAATCAAAATTTTCTTACGCAAAAAAAATTTATTGTTCCCTCCCAACAGATTTTCGACTTTCCAAAAGAATGGATTACTACTGGCCGAATACTAGTCCGTGGTCTCACTTTTGTCTAAAAGGGCCCAATGAATCCATTCCATATGGTAAGTTGGTCTTCGAGGGCACCAGGCCCGTGTAGGACACCCCGTACGATTTGATTGTCCACGCACCGTGTCTCGCATGTAACCTTACGCATGCCAATGGGCGCAGTGGATCTCCTTATATGTTCAAGTAAATCTTAGAGGCATCATCAGGTGTAATAATTGAATATCTGATCCCAATGATTACCGACCGGTGTTTAAAAAAAGCTATATTGAAAAGGCTCATATACTTTTTGGAGAGTGGTTTGATAGCAAGGGTGTTCTTTTGAAGCCATATAACTTTCGAGATTTATTGTCACTCTAAAGACTTGCGTTCCCCTACCTCGCCGATATGTCCGAGCTGCCTTACCTAGATAGGTGGTAGTTCGACTAGTACTGTACCAGTACACACAAGAGATCAACCAACTGTATTGTCACGCATCAACCTATATGCCTCTTGGTTGAATCTTACCTCTAGACGTCTTTCCTCTCCTCCCAGCTATGCTACTCGGTATCGCTACTGCGGCCAGGCCTCTGTGCGAAATCTAAGAGGCGACAAAACAGACAGAGCGTCAATGTCTAAGTTAGTCAATGAAGGTAAAATGTCGGAATTTCCTAACCATCTATATGGTTCACGGGCGTTTACAGTTTATACAAAATTTCTAGTCGCGGCCGTTTTGCTAATTCTTTAATTACACAGATTGGGATAAAATGTCTTATTGTTGAGTAGTAAAACATCGTTTACTTTGAGATTGTGAGTCATCATTTGGTGTTGCAAATGACTTTTCCTGTTAGCTTTCGATTAAGTCTGTTAATTAATGGCTAGAGTCTACTTTCCTCTCAACCATTCTTTTTCCATTTAAATTATAATAAATGGTAGTACATGAATAAGATGTAAACAAGCCGTTTTTGGTATAATCATACTTGACAAATTTTCATCAACGGATTCAAATTCAAAATATTACCATTTAAATTTAAATATAATAAGAGATAATGATGATGACTGATATGAGAAATTCTCGAAGTATTAGAGTATAAGGAGACAAAGACATCGAGAGGCCATCAACCCAACGAGCATAACCCCATACCTATAACCCAAATCTATGAACCACAATTCAAGGGCATCAAATTAAAATAAAGTGAATATATTTGTACGTTACACATTTTCTTCATGCAGAAGGACGTCTTTATTGAACATGGTTTAGGATATAGTGCAATTGTATGATGCCAGTGAAACTAATTTGACATTAAATATCATTAAGATAAAAAATGCATTTCATGAAACTTCAGACAATGCTCTATATGAATGTGCAGCTTAAAAACAAAAAGGACAAATTTTATTTTTTCCCAAAAAGGTTCAATTTTCAAAGAATCGCCCATTGCATTCGTTAAGAGCCGAGGAGGTGCCATAGTAGTCAGGCAGCCAGCTCAAGATTGGTTAGCTGAACGAGGTACCAGTAGTAAAGTATTGGAAAATATGGGGAAGAATCCCACATTTACTAAACCCAACGTCTGGCAGTGCATCTCTGCTGCATTAGGTCCCTACAGCCGGGGGCGTCCAAAATGAGTAATAATTTTTAATAAATAGTTGTATAAAACATTGATGTTTGTAACTTTTCTAAAAACTACCTACGTGCATGTGAATGATGCTGTAAAAAGAAGGGAGTTATATCTTATTCCGATAAAGAATTATGATGAGCTAAAATCAGGAACGCAATATAGACAAAAATCAACAATTTGCCCCGTGACTGAGAATCACACAATACCCGCACGTGTATTATGAAAAGCTGATTGTATGCGATGGCTGAGAGTAGGCAAACAAAAGTGCCAAAAATGCGGAACATTTCGATACTTGTTTTGTCTGCTAAAAGCTATCGCATGTTATCGGCCTTTCCTATTACACGTACGGGTATGGGATTCTTCTTCGATACGGGGCAAATTGTTGATTTTTGTCTGCCTGACTATAGCTGTAACTTATAAAGTACATGTACGAGCAATTGCAAATCGATTGTAACCAATCAGCATCATTGTTGCATGGACTTCATGCATTAAAGTCTCATCATGAACCAATCAGAATGGTCGTTTTATATTTGCAATTGATCCTTACTCTTTATACTACAACGCGCTGAAAAGAGGTTTTGAGGCCACAATGTGCACATTAATTTAGAAGAACTTAATATTACCTCGGCTTGGTTTAAGGTTAGATTTCCTAATGTAACAAATTGTGAAATTGCTTGTTTTATTTCAGTAACTTATATCAACTGTTTCATAGATAGATTAGATTGTTAAAACAAATGGCTCTGTTCATAGGCAGGCATTACTCATACATTACTCACATTCCCATGTTCTTGCAATTTGCTAGATGTATAAAGCATGAAAATATATCTATAAATTTAAAATCATCTTGATCTAAGATAATGAAGATGCATCAACAGACCCGTAACTAGGGGGGGGGGGGAGGGGGAAGGGTTCGGGGGTTGGAACTAAATCCCCCCCTCCCCCCGCTTACCGTGCGGCCGGCATGACGTGAAGAAAAAAAAAATGATGTACCTTTTCACTCGCCCGGCGTAACGTGAACAAAATTTGATGTACTTGTTTGTCCACTTATGCAGATTTCGCACCCTCCCGTAAAAATCCTAGTTACGTGCCTGATCAATCACACATCAACGTCAGAGAAAATTTAAGTAATATCAATTTATTTTCTTAGAGAACAGTTCGAAGTGTATGTGATAGAATACAATTGGAATAATTCATAAGAAAAACCAGAGAGCAATTAAAGCACGTCCTAATCAACCTTGTCTTATTCCCATTCTCGCTTAGATTCAGCTGGTAATTTCTTGAAGATTAATTGTGCGGACATTGAGAGAAACATTTAGTCATATTGACCATGTTGACTATTAATTATAACCACACACTCACACTCACACACGCACACTCACACACACAAAAAAAAACACCAAAAAAAAAACACGCGTCAAATGATATTTTCATGGAGCGGCATATTATAGGTCATTTTTTGTCCTTCTTTTCTTTTATTGGTGATGTTTATATTACAAAATGAATATCATTATAATACTTTCTCTAATCTCCAGGACCCTCTATCGTCTTTTGTTTAAGTTACTTTGATAATACAATAAATATAGTTATGTTTATGTATTCATGTTCGATAGTTGGCTCATTGTTTGTGTGTTTTGGGGCATTTTTTTTTATAATCCAAATCACCAGTGCTCCCCGTTGTTATTTCAAATCATTCTTCACTTTGCACAAGCTGTCCTCATACATAACTATTGGCCAATAATAATGTCCGTTGGTTTTTATTTATTTAGTTTACAATGCAAACAATTGAAAGAGGCGTTCAATATGATGGCACCTGGATGGGAATTTTTCTTTTGTTTAAGTTCCTACAAATGGAATGCGTTTCATATGTTCGTTCGTGCATGTAGGGCACTCTTTTCCTCTTCAAACTGAATTCTTTGAAATATTGAGTGAAATCCCCAACGGTACCCGAATCATTTTTGTGTGTCGTTTTTCTATGACTAATGTCATCAAACCTAGTTATGGCATGATATGCATATGAAACACAAATAACAATTTTTTTAGTACCGCACGTGGGAGAAGAGTAGGTTCTCAACATGGAGTGTTTGGGGGCTGTGCAACAAATAAGATTGAATATAGAAAGAATGCTAAATAATAATACTTAAACAAAAGGGGCCTAATTTTGCCTATATTCGGCGTGGTTCGATTTCTCTGCAAAATTACAGTGAGTGTCGAAAAAAAATCCATTATTTTTAAAGGGGCAATATTCCAGCTCATCTTTTTTTGGATATTTGTTTATAATTGATAACGTGAGACAAAAGATTGAGAGTTGAGCATTGGGATGGCGCTCTTCATTCTTCAATAATCGATGGTGGTTGGTAACTGGGTTCATTTTTGTCGTTTTGTTTGATGATCGGGAAATGGGGGGGGGGGGGGGCAAAGGGAAATGAAAGCTTTTCCAGTAGCAAAAGCAAGCCTAAAATCGAAACTAATGCTTACAGTCAGACCGACACTTATGCAGAGTTCGTCCGGTGCGTCCAATTTTTTTTTTTTTTTTTTTTTTTTTTGGGGGGGGGGGGGGTGGGGGATCCCCACTGATGCCTTCCCGTCATAGTCAGTAGTGTAGATAATGATAATAATCGTCCATCCAATAAAACAAATGAAAGTTACTCGAAGAATTTATAGAATACAAGATGAAATAAGGATAAAACAACAATAACGTAACTAAACGTAAAATCGGCCCATGCGAACGTCATCACACAAGTGGGCCTGCACAATCTATTTAAATTTGATATCTCAGATCCGCAACTGGCTGTCTTCTATACATTCAATTTGATAGTGGCTCAATTTGTTTTACTTCAACCCCGTTGAAGTTGGTGAACCTTTTTTTTTTTTTTTTTTTTTTTTTTTTTTTTTTTTTTTTTTTTTTTTTTTTTTTTTTTTTTTTTTTTTTTTTTTTTTTTCTTTTTTATTTACTTTTTTTTTAAATCTTGGTCCAACTGGATTGCTGGAAGGGCGACACAATCTGCGCATTTGTTTAATCTCTCTTTTTTTTTAAGTGTTTACCCTACTAGGTATATAACCATTTACATCAACATCAGGGGGGCATTTCATCAAAGGACTTGTCGGACGTTTTATCCGACAAACTGTTATAAGCTACTGAAATACTTGCATCTGATTGGCTGAGAGCAAATTTGTCGGATAAAATGTCTGACAAGTCCTTTGATGAAATGCCCCCAGGAATACCAAGTGCAAATGATGTTAATTCTGGTCATTCGCTAGATTAACATTATAATTCACCACTACTTTTGTCAAATATTAGGGTGGTATCTCACTTTGCGAAGACGTATCAGCGACGGAATCATTTCCGCGACGGATAAAAAAATATTAAAGACGTCTCCGAAACTTAGGAGACGTCTCCGAGACGTCTCCTCGACAATTTCAAAAACTGTCTCAAAGCAGTTTCAAAGAACCGTCTCAAAGTAGTTTGTGCGACTCATTAAGCGTCTCGGAGACGTCTCCGCTAATTCACCTGGTGGTAGGTGAATTAGTGGGGTAAATGATTATGTAGGGAGAGTGGTCTGAGTGGGGAAACGCGCCATCTAGCGGGTTATGAACACAAACCTCTAAAGAGTCCAGAACTAGACTACTACTAGGCTTGATCTGCTACTGCCACCACCCCCCCCCCCCCTCGCAATCGAATGTGTGCAAAGTCAGTAATGTAAATACAGTATAGCATACTCAGTAGGAGTTGATCAGATGCTATAATTTTTATTATTATTATTATTATTATTTATTTTATTTTTTTATTTTTTTACAGCCGTCTTCTTTTATCGCAAATCAGTTCTATAGTATAATACGATGTAATATTATTATGATATATCCCGAGACTGCTACTCTGCCTGTATCCTATCCAAATTCCTTAATTCATTGCTTTTACGGAAAGAAGACCTTTTTTTTTCCCTTCAAATTTAAGAAATTATCATGAACTTTCAATAGCTTTCTCCTCCCTTATAACGGAGGAAATTTTGTATGTATTCCCATTTTACCATTGGCAGATGGTAATTGCCCCCACTTTTCCCGGTCTTCTCCTTACTTTGAACCTTTCAAGAGACCCCCCCCCCGCGCCACCGATAAACGTCGTCCCTTGCCATTTCATTCATTTTGAACAACCCCCTCCTTCATTCCACCTGGTCCAGGTCCATTTCCTCATATCTTTATCTGTTCATTATTGGAATGGGCCTTCAAGCTAATCACCCGTATAATCAACTCGGGTGAAATCTTGTACCTCTGAGGGGTGAACATTGCTGAAACCAGGTTTGAAATAATTTCGAGGTTCAATGATGTGCCACTCATGCGTGTCCCAAAAAAGCGTCGAAAAATGTCTGTTTTCAGCTCTTCGACGGCGTCGACGCTTTCCTTAAAATAAGGGTGTTTTTTAATTTCAATCGCCATTTTCTTAAAAATAGGGGTGTTTTCAGCGGAAATCGCTGTTTTGGGGTCAAAATTTCATGGGGTTTACGCCATTTAGGGTATGTTTTTCCAGTCTGACGTCGAAAAGGGTTGAATTTGACTTCATGCAATGAGACGTTTAGGGTCCATTTTATAATCAGATTAGGATGACAGAACAGGGAATCATGTCAGAAGAACACCACTTTAATATTTAAATTGCAATAATATAAGAATAACAATTATTGACCCCCGTTTCTTTAATATTTGTTTAAATTCAATTTCTAGAAGGTCCCTCTGACAGGCACACGACAGAATGTACCAAATACAGAAGGCGGGTTAATTTATACAACAAAAATATATTCATTGAAAGATATAGAATGTTATTTATATATTATTATTATTTTTTATTATTGCTTTCTTTCTTTTTGTTGCAGTCGATATTAAAATAGATGATTTTTGCACAAAATAATGACAATCAATTATTGTAAAATGCCCTGGCTGAAACCATCTTAACTTTTTTTTAAAAGCAAACTTCATTGAAGTGGTTCCCTCGTTGTGACATTTTTAATTAGGGGTCAGGGTATCTTACTGTGGGAGAAACACTTTTAGACGTTCCTATGATTAGCCAACATTAAAAAAAAAAATAATAATAGTCGCCAAAAGCAGGGTGTTGCTTTGTCATGCAGCGACAAATGCTTGCGATTGTAGTGAATTTCTTTGCAAATTATAACCATGTATGATGTTAACATCATAGTGTGGTGTGGTCGAGCGGATAAGTCGGCGGACTTACGATCACAAGGTAACGCGGTTCGAATCCCGTCCATACCACTAACATCCTTCGGCAAGGTGTCAACCTGCAAATTTGCCGTACTTGACCCAAGTGAGGTGAATGGGTACCGGTAGGAGGCAATTCCTTCAATGCTGCGAGCGCCTTTCGGGGTAGCCCAGACTGGTAATCTATATATTAAAAGCCGAAGCCAAAGGCAATCAAACGGAGAGCGGCCACTGCCCGAAAACGGGTAGTACCCGTTCTCGCGTGTTTTGCGGGTGATGCGCAGCGAGACCCCACACAGCGTCATCGTACTGTACTGCATGAACGCGTGAAAGTAACGCTTTGCCTCTATGTTCTTTTGGTATCGAGCGTTCGGTACGAAATGTTTGTCGCCGTCGTCTGTTTTTTTAGTTTCAACACTTTGCTCACAAATCACGTTAACAAAAAAGCAGTGCAACGTCACATTTCGAAGTCATGAAATACGACTGTTTGGATGTAATCTTGCATTTGCGATGAGATAGGACCTGGAATTTCTGCCGATCGATTGATCGCTGTAGACTATGGTGTCTTTAAGAAGCAAAAACAAAGTTAATCACAGCAAAAAAAAAAAAAAAAAAAAAAAACAGAGAGAGACAGAGAGACGACAGAAAGGGGCGTCATAAAAAAAAAGAAAAAGGGGAAAAAAAGAAGCAATGAAAAATATACATGTTATAGAGAAGTGAGAGAGATTGTATTTTTTTTTTTTTTTTTATTACTATATAAGTAAAAAAAAGTAAGGGAGGATGGACAGAAACCAAACCACTAAATTTTTTTAAAAATAGTTTATAGGCCATATTACGTAACCGGTACTGTGTAAATCATAAACTAATTATCTCATATATCTCTCAGTCTAACTTAAATTCGGGTATTTTTTTTTCTTTTTTTCTTCTTCCCCCCGCCTCCTCTTTTTTTTAAAGTATTTTATTATGGGTTTTGTTTTTTGATATTTCCGTTCAGGGAGGGCTGCGCGCTTCAAGAATAATGTTTTGATAAAATTTTAATACCTGAGATGAATACACCTGAAAAGGATTGTCTTCAATTAAACCATATAAGATGAGTAAAAAAATAGTGGCAAAATCGCGGAGAGGAAAAAAAAAAGAAAGTAAACTAAGAAAGATATAGAAAGAGGATGGAACGAGAAAAGGATAAAAGTGGTGACTATAATATTTTGAATAATTCGTTGATTAGCAGAGCCTGAATGTGTGTTTTTTGTTTGTTGCTGTTGTTGTTGTTTTTTTTTTTTTGTGTGGGTGATGATTGATATTAATTCCGAATGCAAAGTTAGAAATCTAGCCAGAAGGAAAAGAAGTCTAATCGCATATAAAATATGTAAAAGAAAGAAACTTGCCTCGGAGGGAAAGATAGAGAGAGAGAAAAGAAAGAGAGGAGAGGAGAATGGGGGAAAGGAATAAGGTTATATGCAAACATTTTTACAATGTAATATAAACAACGATATTCTCTTTTATTAATATATTTTAACAACAGTAAAAAAAAAAAAAAAAAAAAAAAAAAAAAAACGGGTCGGCTGAAATTGTCTTCGTTTGTTTGTTTTTTTTTTATATATATTTTTTAATGAAATTTTAAAAAGGGCGTCATAAAATATACACCAAAAAGAGAGAGTGAAGGAAAAGGTGCGTCGTATAAAATAATAATTTAAAATCCATCTTATGGAGGATGGGTGAGGATGTTCAAGAGATATAATAAACTAAGACAGTATAGGTAGCCGGAATAATTAAAGAGAAACTATATTATCAAAATATTAAGAATATTTCCAAAATAGACATAATTTCATTATGATCGAAAATCAAATAATATTTCAAAATGAATATAATATTTGTTATTACGAGTGAAAACTCAAATAATAAATGGGAAATTGTTCGACCAATGGCCCAGAAAGAACATATAAGCCCTCTCAGATTTGTTTACCAGCTAACAGTTCAGTTATGGCTCCAAGTAGTCCATCGACCCATTCAGACTATGTCATGAAATAATATAGTCATGACAACTGTATTAAAATGACAAGATATGTTATAGAGGAGGTGGAGAGGAGGGACGGGAGAGAGAGAGAGAGATAGAGAAATAAAATAATAGTAGGGAGTATAGGAAGCCGGGAAATAGAAACTAAATTTCAATTGGAATATAAATTACGTTATACGGGAAAAGCAAATAAACTAATGCTGCAGTCACACAGACACGTACGTACAGATACGTTTGTGTTTATTCTTCTTCTATTCTATCACTTCTTATGTAGTTCTCTGTTTTTACTGGATGAACGAAATTATCAATATTTCCACTGCTACTATGACGTGTAGGCATCCGTGGGATCGGCAAAAAAAGAAAATATTTTTGGACGCAACCGGACGTAACTCAACGTAAGGTCTGTGTGACTGTAGCACAAGGGGAAATTGTTCTTTCCAAAGACCGTACAGAAGAGCAAAAATGTAATTTGAAGCAATAAATAGCTCACATGTCACTTTACACTTTTAATTCATGCAGATATCATGCACATTGTAAAATACCTCACCTCTCAGTCTAACTGGATTCGTTTTTTTTTTTTTTTTTTTTTTTTTGGGGGGGGGGGTGTTTATGATATTGGGTTGATAGGCACGTTTCAAGGATAATGTTTTCATAAAGCATTCATATCTAATTATACGTTTTCTGAAAATGAGTGTCTTCAGTCAAACTGATATAAGATAATAAAATATATAGGGGCCAAATACGGAAAGGAAAAAGAAAAAGAAAAGTAAAAGATGAGCAACATGCGCGTATTTTGGGTGGGGGGGGGGCTTAAGGGGCTTTCAAATTTACCTTAGAGGGGAGCTAAACTGAACTGAAGGGGAAGCAAAAGTGATCGAAAAGCAAATATAAAATATAGAAATAAAAATAGAAACAAATTTTAAAAAATTAATACAAATGGGAGGAAAGAATAAAAAAACCCAATGGACGGACTTAACTCAATCCCCTATGATTGGTATGCAACCTTCTTGGAGGCCGATATTATTCTTTTTAAAACAAATAAGGGGAAAGTATAGCGGAAAGATAGAGAGAGAAAGGGAAAGGTAATGAAATCTATGGTGGACTGCTGGCATGGTATCGAAACATTTTTATAATGTAATTATATATGATAACATAACATTCCTTCTTTATTTTAATATACATTTTCAAAAAAAAAAAAAAAAAAATGGGCGTGGGTCGGGTGAAAATCTTTTTATTTTTTAAGTTGGTATTAAATTTGTATAGGTAACAATCAAAATAAAATAGAATTATGTGCCTAACCCACTGTGCTGCTACGGGCACTGCTGCTAGTAATTAGTTAACACTATAAGCGCTTAGAAACACTAAGGTGGATATCGTAATAAGCGCTATATGAATGTAACTGTTATTATTATTATTATTATTATTATTAACAAATTTTTAGAAGATCTTTAACTAAACCCTTGAAAGAAATAGAATGAAGGGGTGCGGAACGTTTTTGTAAGAATGTGGTCATTTTCACATCTACTGCCGTGAGGCGGGGATGATCCTTTAAGAGCCCCTAAAAGAAGTTTCCCGTTTTTTTTTTTTTTTTTTTATTTTTTTTTAACTTAACATAGTCCTTACATGTGACGGTTAATTTTGGGGAGCTGGAATATTGAGATATGAAGGGAGTAATACGAAAATGTTGCAAATAATGATAAAGATGGCTAGAAACACACTGGAATCGAAACCATAAATGTATAGACGGAGAAAGAGAGAGAGAGAATGAGAGAAAGAAAATACACTCTTGAAATTAGTTAGTCATTTGACAAAAAAAATTGTCAAATCGTGGTCTTATTTAACAAATCTTAATTTGTCAAAATCGAATGAAAATTCGTCATGCAAGAAGTTCTCACTTGACAAATTAGAAAATAATTTGTCAAGTATTAAACCAGACCTAATTTTGACAAATTTGTCAGATACTCATTTCGTCAAAATGACAAATCAATGTACTTATTTGTCATGAGAGGAATTTTTCATTTGACAAATATTAATTTGTCATGAAAAGTGGTCTTATTGACCAATTAATTTGATAACTTGTAATGTCGAAAAAATAATTTGTAATGCAAGAAAATTAATTTGTATTGCAAGAAAATTAATTTGTAATGCAAGAAATTTAATTTGTCAGAATGTGTGTGCTTCATTTGAGCATCCTGATAAATAAATCTCTTGCATGACAAATTGATCTCAACTAAGTTCGTCATGGAAAAGACATTCTATGAAGTAAAATGTAGCACATCTTAGCACTGGAAGTGTGCTTTTTAAGAAGTTTAAAAAGTCTATTTTAAGTATAAAAAAGGAGCCCTTTTATAAATAAGATAAGGGGCACTTTATATACATATTGCTTGTTATTTCTTAAATGCGAGGTCACATGGCGACCGAGCTAAGCGGGAAAATTTTAGGTTTTAAAAGACTATGCAGTAAAAAGGGGCACTTCTTAGCATTGAAAGTGCCCCTTTTAAGTAGTTTTAAAAGGCCTTTTACTATAAAAAGGACCCTTTCAGGGAAGAAAAAGGGGCACTTTTTAGTATTGAAAAGGGGCAATTTTAACCCTTTGGGTGCGACGGGCTTCTACAGAAGCCGAGCGAGGTGTTCAGTCTGCTACGACGGGCTTCTACAGAAGCCGAGATAATTCTCTAATATATTGACAAGCTTTTTCGGCTTTTCACCAGATTTTTGGGGCTAAATTCTTGAGGAATAGGACAAAGATATATTCATTTTTAATATCCATTAAAGAAATAACCTAGTTACGTGGAAAAAAATCAAGAAAAATTCACTTCATTTCAGCATTAACATAATTTTTACATAAGAAACGAATTCTCGATCTTAACTTTTGGCGTACGCGTACGCGTCCGGAGGGAAAGAAATAATCTAATAAGCTAGCTCGAGAGGAGAAATATGGGAGATAAAGATTGAGAATGAGAAGAAGAGAGAGAAATAGAAAGGTTAAGGGATTAATGTTCATTATTATAGATGTATGAAACATTAGTTGCATGGAGATTAATCCCCTGAGCTTGCGGTAGCACTACCGTAAAAGTAGATCCAATGACACTAATGAAGAATACAGGTATTAGGTATAACTACTGTAAGTGCCATTTATTAAAATTAATCAATATTTCTTAGTGCTGTGTATCATAGTTTTTGTTTTGTAGGGTCATCTTCACAGTAGAGCACCACCATTTCCATCTGCATGGCCAGTCATGGGGACAGAGACCACAGGGTCCCAGCACTGTAAATTGAAGGAGAAGAAGAAACAACAGTTGGCAATTTCCATCTTGAAGCTGCACATGTAAATGTATACTATATAAAAAAAAATCAAAGACTGTTAATGTGTAGAATACATAGTACACAATATTCATGCTGGATGTCAGAACACTCCATACAAGTTTAAGTGCTTTCTCAGAAGGTAGTTTTGAGCCAAAAATACACAATTACTTTCATCCACATTGTGAATATTGATCTCATTTGCAGATTGTTTTTCCTTCATATTTATGGAATTATTATTGTAATAAGAGCTATTTATTTTTAACAGATTCATAAAATGTGTACAATTCAGTCTTTGTACTATGATACATTTTAAAAAATACAGTCCACTCCCTTTATAATGAGTACGGATACAACAAGATTTTGTTATGACGAGGCAATTCACCCGGCCCCAATTCCAAACATGTAAACATGTGTCTATGTGCCTATATTTTTTAGTAACAAGATTTTATTTTAAGAAGGTAATTGGTTTGGTGCTGAGCACCTCATTATAACGGGAGTGGACTGGTTGAACCTTTCTTGGATTCAATTGAATTAATATACATGTAAAATACATTTGGGGAAATACTACTGGGGTAGAAAGCATTTTACCTGAAGTCTACAATATTTTGTTTCATGAACTCCCTCTTTATAATAGTACCACAAAGATAGAAAAGAAGTATGTGAATAATCTTACTTGAGAAAAACGTTGAGACAGAGGTATGTAGCTCAGCTTCAGTTTCCTATTGTCAATGATATCCCATACACCATCTCCTCCATTGCAGATAATAGATCATCACTGCAAGTAATGAAAGAATGCACACATTAATTCCAAAAATATAAACAACAAAATTTTGATAGAATTATCAAATGGAATGAAGGCATGTATTTATATAATAAAAGAATACGAAATGTCTTTCTCCCAACCCCATTCTCTCTCTCTCTCTCTCTCTCTCTCTCTCTCTCTCTCTCTCTCTCTCCTTCTCTCTCTATCTCCCCACCACCTCAATAATTGTACACGTTTGATAATTAATCCCTTATTGGCCCTGAAAGAAGTTTTAACTCTTTGCCTGCCAAGTTCGACTATAGTCACAATTGTACTTATTAACTATACAATCGTAATAATTCATTTTCTCTGTAATGGCTGGGCTAAAAGACCTGAAAATCACTGATAATGCTAGGTCCGGGTCCGTGACAGAATTCCTCGTAGTTCATACTAAGCAAATAGGGTTATACTATTTTTAATAATTAAAGAATAGTAAAGTTTTTCAATTTTTAATTTCTTGTTGAAAATAGGAACGACTACGCAAATTATTTGTTTATTACAAGGCAGTAGAATCCAACTTCGTTTAATGCAAGGGTACACCTAACTCAGGTGAGCACCGATCGCCGAATCGCCTTTGGCGATTAGTGCTCACCTGAGTTAAGGTACACCCAACGTGAAACTATAAAGATACTTTTTGCACAATGGCCGAAGCTCAATAGCATCAGTGTTATCACTTGCGTGCCACGGACACGTTTTCGTGCAATTGTACTTATTATCTATACAATCGTAATAATTCATTTTCTCTTTAATGCTGGCAGTATAGACTTTGCAAAACAGCACAGTTGATTATATTGTATCTGTGGATCGATTTCCAGTCATTTACACCAATCTAGAGACTATTTCATACCATTTTAAAAGATTTAAAAAGAAATTCTACTTTTTTCCCTATAAATTAATATGGCACGTTAAGAGTTATACAGTCTACTCCCATTATATCGAGTACTGATATTTCGTTATTGCAAGGCAGTACGCAGCGGCGGATCAAGGATTTGACAATGGGGGGGGGGGCAGTCAGAAGAATTTGAAAAGTAGGGAGGCGCAGCCGAAAATCTTCTGAAATTAACATTGTACGTTCAATGAGTGGTTTTCAAAAATCAAGGGGCGCACGCCCCTTGTGTCCCCCCCCCCCGCCGGATCCGCCACTGGTTCTCCCAGTCCAGATTTCAAACATGTGCACATGTCTATGTGTTCAGTATATAGCGACATTTCATTTAACTAGTAATCGTCTTGGTCCCAAGCACTTTGTTGTAATGGGAGTGGACTGTAGTTTCTCGTTATAATTATCCTTATGGTGTAATCCGACAAAGATAAGCTTCTGTCTCATAAATGATACTATTTCAATTGTAATGTTGCAGAATGGTAAATGTAAATTCTTGAATTGATTGATTAATTAATTTCTGTCATCGATCAATGGTGCCCGGCTGAAATCCAGAATATTTGTTACATGTATTATTACTTATGTTAATGTTGTACCTTTGATGATGCTCGCAGAGACAACATTTCTGTTCACTGGATGAGGATAACTTGGTTTCCTTTCATAAACTCTTTGTGCATCCAATCATCATGGTTCTGTAATAGAATAGGAAATTAACACATATGTTATTCCTCTTAGAATAATTGACTATATAGATAATGATACATGATTCAAATCCATTTTTGTCTAAAACCATAAATGATCATTACTTTCTTTAAAAATTGAAGTTAGTTGGTTTGAATTAAATCTAAAATATTTTTTGAATAAGCTATTGTTTAGCTTTCATAATCCTAAATGAATACACAGGCCTACATGCAGAGGGTCAACTCTATTTGTTTAGAATAGAACTATCCGTGTAAAAAAAACATAAAACATCTAATCTATCGCCATCAATCAATCGTATGGCTATCCCTTACTATACCAAAACAGTATGGGAATAAGATGTAACCACCCTGTATGAAATCTGGGGGGGGGGGGGGGGGGGGGGGGGGCGTAGGACCTATGTTTTTTTCCAAGCGGTTGGTCCAAAAACACAAAAACATGTCCATCCGCACCCTCCCCCAAATATTTTGTTCATTATGCCACTAAGAGGGGGACGAAAGATAATATCCACTATTGTTGACTGAACAACAAACCAAGCAAAAGGAGAAAATGGCTTACTATCCAAAGAGCACTTTTCCAAAAGATCCGTTTCAGCGAAGATCCTTCCAACTGGACAGGTGATCGCATTTAATGAAGTATAAAAGAGGCATCATTTGGGTAGTAGCCGGAATATGCAGGTGAGTGGATTTACCATATAAATGATGAGAATGATTGAATAACAACAACAATGATGAGACTGCTGGCGGCCAACTCTGGGTTGACCAGCAAGCTGCATTCTTCTTGTTGCTATCTTGTCGTCACCTATTTTGGGTAGTTTTCCATATAGCGTCTTGTTTAGTATGTGTTGTCTCCAGTTGATGTTGAGCACCGTTCTGAGCATTCTTGTGTAGCACCATTCAGAGATTTCTCCAGGCATGGGGTGACTGTCCATGCCTCACAGCCGTAGAGCAGTATTGTTTCCACAGTGCAGGAAGAAGCCTAGTTTGATACTTCGGGACAAGTGAGACTTCCAGACGGCACTCATTTTATTGAGAGCTTTCCATGCCATTACCCTCCTTATCTTGACTTCAGTTTCAGTTGAAAATACCTATAATCCAAGGTATTTAAAGTCCTCTACCTCTTTTAGAGCATTACCTGTAGGGGAGACAAGGGACAATTGTAACACGGTGCAATTGTGACAGAGGCTCCCGTACAGAGCATGCGCATTTCATCGCTCCACATGCTGTCAGAGTATTAGCAGATTTAACGGTTCGTGGAACTTTCTACAGCAAAAATATCGTGTATTTTTTTTATTTTTTTTTTTATTTTATTTTTATTTTTATTTTTATTTATTTATTTATTTATTTATTTTATTTTAATTTATTTATTTATTTATTTATTTATTTTTTTTTTGGGGGGGGGGGGGGTTTAGCAGGAAAGTAATATCTCACATTGTTTTTCTTCTGGACAAATATGTGGTTGAGCCACGGCTGTCATTTGTAAATATTTAGAAATTATATTCTTAGGCCGTATTTTGCTAACCTTTCAACGATGAACACCTAAGCTAAGATGGAAAAAAATCTCTCCAAAGTCTCCCCTGTCAGGGGCAATTGTAAGAAGCTGTTACAATTGTCTCCAAGGGACTGTTACACTTGCCCCGGAATTTGCTTGCTTCCTGTAAACATAATAAAAAACATAATAAAATCATAACTTAACAGAACTCTGAACCATGGAGCCAGCCTGATTAGGCACAACAGCTCATTATGGACAAACAAGTGGAAAATATAATATAAATGAGTTCAAGCATTGTCATGTTTTATCATGATTAGTTTATGTGATTAACGTTGTTTAAATCTTGGATCTGTCAACACATTTATGACATTGATAATAATAATAATAATAATAATAATAATAATGTGATTTGTATTGCGCACGTATCCACTCTGTAGAGTGCTCAAGGCGCATTATCATAATATTATTACCAGGCTTAGCTAGGCTACCCCGAAAGGCGCTCACTCTCAGGATTCTTTTTCTTTTCTACATTTAGACAGATGCCATATCTAGTTGTCCAACATCAAATGAATGTTTTTCTTTATTTTTGTCAAATATAAGGAAATGTACACTAGGGTCTAAAACTGGCCAACATAGAACTAAGTAGAAGTTCTCTGATCATGGCCGGCGGAGACGGGATGGGGGGGGGGGGCCTGGGGGGCCGGGCCCCCCCCCCACTTTTTTGCCAGAAATTTTAATATTTTCTAAGGGGAAAAAGGGAAAAGAAAGAAAAAGAAAGGGAAGGAGAGGCAAAATGTGTTTAAAACACACTACTTTCGGGTTCATTATTAATCCATTTTTTTTCTGGTCGCGCATCGCGCTCAGAAGGTTCACTCAATAAGGCACATTGACTTATGTCCCGTATTAATAAAATGATGTAAATATTTATATTTCCACTTTGCCCTCGCAATTTATTTTTGTTAAAATTGAGGTGATCTTGACCAATAGAAGAATTCAAACAGAAAGAGATAAGGTGAAAAATGTGCGTCAAATATACGGCCTTATAATAAGCCAAACTTTTTAGCTCGCGCTTCGCGCTCGCAAATTCCTCTCAAAAAGACGTCGCAGAGTGAAGTGATGAATATCAGTCAAGATCTAGAATACACTATCTTCAGTTAATTATATGTCAAAATTTTCGGCTCGCGCTTTGCGCTCGCAAACTTTTCTTTAAAAAACCCACTGACTGATCCCTGGCGTCCCAAATAAGTAATGTTATGTAAAATTTTCTGCTCGCGTTTCGCGCTCGCAATTTATTTTTGTTAAAATGAAGGTGATCATTACCTAGTAACCGAATTCAAACAATTGACCCCCCCCCCTGTCAAAATCTCCTCTTGAAAATGCCAGTCTGAATAGGGTTAAAGGGATGCAGTAACATTGAATGATATTCAAATCACATTTATTCGATTTAGCTTATTTTGCCAACATAATTATAAACACTTAGGTGAGTCTGGTATCTCTTCAAAATTGCAAGCTAATTGCTTGCTTTACCTTCGAGATATCAATGATTTCAAACTCAAAATTTATAAACCAACACCGGATGGTTTATAAAACCATGTGCTTATCCACACACCCATTTCCTGTTGTAAAGTTCCCCGTCTCTAACGGCCTGGTGAGTTATCAGCAGCCTGGTACTGGTGTTCGGCTGTATGGTTGGCATTGTTAAGGTAGTAAACGACTTCCATTTGATCTGAACCTTTCAGTAGTTTGTTTTTACTGTTGGACCAATATAATTTTATTAATCTTGACATAATTGCTCTTGTTTTTGAAAGCTACTTAATCCCTTTAAAGGGCTCATAATACATTGTACGTGCATTTTGTGTACTGGACAGTACAACAAAGGGCCACTACAAGATTCTAAATACTAGTATTTCTAAATCTAAACACTGGGCCATGTTGCTATGAATTGTTGCAACCTTGAGAAATTATTCGACATGTACCAAAGTTCATGATGGCAAAGTCTTTTCTTAATATTGTATTGTTCTGTACATTTACTAAAGGCCGACGACTACCCATTCAAAACTGTACAAATGTTTTGCAACTGATTATACAGTTTATCTTTTGACTTTGAATAGGTCCTTGTTTGTTGCAATATATTTTATGTTTTGTGCTTTGTAAAATAAATCAGATGCCTGAGCAATAGACTTGAATAGATTTTATTTGAATTCAGAGATGCAATACCATTTGTCTTGATTTGATTTGAAAATAAACGACATAGACTAAGGAAATATTTGTTTTCAAGAATGTGTTATTTTTGTCACGATTATATCAAAGATATCTGCCTTATCCTAGCCTCTTTGATCCTCCTCTTTCTTACTTCAGAGATACCACTTGGTATCATTAAAATATCCTAAAATTGGCACACACAAAAATCCTTGAAAATAAATTATTAAATAATTGATAAAATTAACCAAATTAATTAATTTGGAGTACAAAATTCCCTGATAGGGGAGAGTGGGGTTAGTTGGAACACGGGGTTAGTTGAAACATTGTAATTTTATTGAACGTCTATGAATATATTTATACAAATCGACCCTCAGGTTGTTGCTATTAGCAACTGCCATCCACCACATTTTAGACAGCACACATGCTTCAAGCCTCGTAAAGTTAGAAAGCAATGTTTGTTTTTTCAACTTCTGAGTAAATGTTGTCATTTTTACAAATGTTTTATTATCTCAGAGAAGATCATAAATTAAGTTGGCCAGTTTTTTATTATAACAAACAGTTATACCAAGTTACAAAACAAGGTTAAATATATGGCATGTTGTTGTCCCTCTTTTGTGCTGTAAGCTTACAAATGTCAAATGGGCCTCTGGGGTTAGTTGGAACATTTTGAACGGGGTTAGTTGGAACATGTACTAAGTAAATAGGTTTCAGCTAAATAAAAAAAAGAATATCATATAATTCAATGAAGTGTTCCGAAATATTCCTATAAATGTATATTAGTGCACATTGGACAATTTTATTTTGGTTTAAACAAAATATATCGCAGAATGCTACTTCACAGGACTTCAGAATATCTGTATCTGAGTGGATGCTATCAAGTGTAATAAAACATGAAGTTTAAAAAAAAAATGAACACCAATCTTTAATATTTTAATTGGAACCAATAAAGCAAGTTAGCTGAACCCATGCAATAATGATGCAGGTATTTTAAATATAATTTTATATGATGTAATGCACAATGTTTCAACTTACCCCATACCTTGTTCCAACTAACCCCGTGTCCGGGGTTAGTTGGAACACTTGACATGGACTTGTTGAATATGGATTTTTTTCCGGAACCATCACTAAGTTTAAGAATTTTATGGGGTACATTTGTAGCACACAGATATACACTCAACTTGATTATTTATTGTTTCTTGAAATAAATCCGCTTTTGTTTTACGGCCATTTTTGTGAAAAATGTTCCATATAACCCCGCTCTCCCCTAAGTGACATCACTGTTACTTGTTCTCACTTTTTCTCTCTGTCTCGTTCTCTATCTCACACACTCTTCCTCTTTACCCATATTTCTCTCTCTACCTCTCCCCATCTCACCACACTCTCTCTCTTACGCATAAGCACGCACACACACACCCACACCCTTTTTTCTTCCTCTTTCTCTCTTTATCCCACTCTCTCTGCCTCTCCCCGTCTCACCACCCTCTTACTCATAAGCACACACACACGTATTCATACACACACACTCACACTGTTACTCTCTCTCTCTTTCTCACTCTCTCTTTCTTTTCCTCTCTCCCTTCACCCCCTCTCTCCCTTTGCCCATTTCACCCCATTTCTTTCTCCCAACCTCTCCCCGTTTCACCACGCTCTTTCTTGCAGAGATTTATCATGCTGTCTCTCGATACACGAAAGTAAAAAAAAAAAAAAAAAAAAAAAAAAAAAAAAAAAAAAAAAAAAAAAAAAAAAAGGCCCAAATAAAAAAAGAGAAAAGGAAAAATCACTATCAGAAGAGGGCGTCTGACTGTGTTTTGTCCTAGAGTTCCTTTATTCTTCGAGGGATGAAACTCAAAGAATTCACTAATTAAAAGGGCAAGCAATTAAAGCACAATGGACTGTGTATATAAAAACAAATTCATCAATTAAAAGGGCAATCAATTGAACCACAATGGACTGTGTATATAAAAACAAATTCATCAATTAAAAGGGCAATCAATTGAAGCACACTGGACTGTAAAACAATTGCGTTTACTAGGATTTCATCATAATAATTATATTTTTTTAATTAAATTCAATACTGATATTTCATGTTTCTAAATGATAAAGTTACAATCATATAACAATAACGAAAATATCACAACATCATAATGAAAACAAAATGCAAGAGCTAAAATCTAGTAAAAAGCGTCTATATACATACCTATATATTTTTTTTTCTTTTTTTTATATTACGATATTCTACTTTGTCTGCAAAATTCTACTCAGAAATATCTGAAAAAGATCAGATTAGAGGTAATTATATTTAGCAGAAGAATTATTGCAATAGGAAAAATATTGTTTCACCTTTGTGTAAGTTATTTTTCATTGCCACAACATGGTCAGTTATCTTATTCCTCATGAAATTAATGTATTGGAACGACAATGAACATAGGACAATGATGCTTTCTGAACGACTACATTTAGAATAATACAATTAATTTGAGTAGAAATAAATGCTCATGTTCAGTATTAGTTAATGTACACAGACTGCACTTTAACCATTGAAATGATATGTTTGTAATCAAATTCGATTTCACTGATTGACACATTGGAAATAATACATAAGTTTGAATACATTTGCATCTGATCTATTGTCAGTATAATGCTTTGCGGTAAGTCAAAGTATATACAAATTATCCACATCAATTCTGTTATGAATAACATATATAAATAATATACAAAAGGGTTAATATAAATGATATTGCAGCTGCAACACTTATGACAAGAGAGCGTATAAGTTAAATTATACATTTCATGTATTAGAGATTATAGAATATCTATCAATATAAAATGGTAAACGTGGGAATATATGAAATAGGTACTAAATATTTTCAAAAAATATGTGTATGAGGTATCTAATGAAACCCTGAAGATTTTTCTTGCTGACACACATAAATCATTTTGTATAATTTACTTCTTAAAAAAAAATAATAACCTCAAATGTTGTGTTACAAGGTAAAATGGCAGAGACACAAATCCCTTGTTCAAAGCACTGCTGAGCTCTCGTGTTGTGCTAAGCCTACACAATGCTATAGACACGTCACAGAGGTGCAACATTGACGTTACTTGATTGATGAAATACTTCTCGATCTCAAGATCAATAACACCATATTAGATTTCAAAGAAAAATCATATTGGAGATTAAAGTTGGCTTTTCTTGGTTTCCAAAAAGAACTTTTACTGTAAGGGCCTCGGCTCATCATCTTCTAAATATAAATTATCGGTTTTATTACTTAACATAGTTTTATCTCGATCATGATATATATCCGCACCTGATGAACTTAAATGTATTGTTATATATGCAATTAACATGTTTATAATACAATTAATACAATGTATATTAATTAAAATCACTTCAGCGTTGATTGGGACAACTTAAATCATTTAAAAACGATCTTAACTTTTTCGTGCACTGAAATAATAATGACTTTATCTGATTATGCATTACACAAATAAACTTAGAACATTTATAATAATATAAGTATTTCAGATCAGATGTGCAGGGGTACAGTGAAGTTTGATGAAGAGTTTGCGTCCCCCAATGCTGCTCAAACAGCGTGAGAAATGCGATAACGGACCCGTGAATCATCCTGTGAGAAAAATAAATAAGAACATTAAATAATAATGAAATAATGTACGTCAGTTCAGAATTATGATCATTTTATACTAAGTTTTAATTGAGTATAAATTAAATCATATACACCTTGCATTTACAATGAAATGATGATCACCTACTATTCCAGTTATCATTGTTAAGCATGAATTATCTTCACTTTCCTTTTGATATCTCTGTACTAAAATGATGATAGACCTAAATATTTTGTTGAAAATGAAAATAGAAATATGCTTGCTGAGCTAAAAACATGTGAGTATTTACAAAACTATTATCCTCAGAAAACCTGACACACAATAGGATCAAGAAAATAACAATGAAAACGAATAAAAACAAATACGAAACATATTCCTGTAACATGAAGAATGCAGAAAGCAAGACTGAAGAAAGTATGATAACTACAGACCTACACAGAATGATTTAGAAATGATTTTTGCAAAATATAGGCCTACTATCAACGGTGTCGATTTGTTTTGGCGATTGGGGGGGGGGGGGGGGGGGATGATCATCGATATTCCTCTTTTCCTCAATGTGACACATACGATGGTATATGATCGCAGTGTCCATTGTTGGGGATGGGGGTAATGCTTGTATACACACATGCATAAATATAAAAAATGTATTGCATAATGCGAGCGCGAAGCGCGAGCGGTAAATTTTCTCAATAATAGTGACATAAAATGGGGCATTTGTAGAATGCGAGCGCGAAACGAGGAAGGGGTTCTAACTGGGGACCATGATGGTGTTAAGGCTACAGATAATACACACATGCATGCATGTCAGTATCTACTAGTTCATATTTCCAAATTCTTTATGCGAGATGATAAATGCGAACGCGAAACGGGGAAGGGCTTTATCTGCTTTATTAAAGGGGGCCATCATGATGTAATGTCTATAGATACACACACATGCACATTATTAGGCGTATGAGTACTAGTACATTGTTCAATTCATAGGGCTGTAATGCAAGATATTGAACTGAAACATGGTATTTGTATCGTTACATGACAATACGCGTAGATTTGTTGGAGGCCTAGGAGGCTTTAACTAGCGATTAGAAGTGGCACATCATGACGTAAAGCCAACAAACGCAAATCCATATAAATATGGAATAATTCCAGTCAGGACAATATATTGTCCGAGCGCGAAGCGCGAGCTGAAAATTTTCTCAATATTAGTGACCTTAGTGAGACAAGATACTTGTCGCAACATGCAGCACAGAGTGGGGAGGGAGTTGGAGTTTAAACGTACCATCGTCATGATCGTGACGTTAATACATGCATAAAAGATGAACAAAGTCAAGTGCATTTTGCACTATCTTAACATATTATGCGAGCACGAAGCGCGAGCTGAATATTTTCAGGCAAATTTTAAAAGTTATCTGATATTTGAGAGCAAAGTAGCGACTAATTTGGAAAGAGGGCATTGGGCCCTCAGAGAATAGTGGAAGTGTATTATATAATCAATGGTCCGAGTAAAAAAAGTTATCTTGTCGATGAAGAGCCGAGCTAAATTAGTGTTACAGACTCTTTAATATTCATTATTTATTTTATCAAAACCACCGTGGATTTTTGAGGGGGAATACTTGCCTTTAGTTTTATTTATCGAGGCACCTGTCCCCCATGCACCCTAGGATCGGTGCCCCTATTATCATCGATTTGATTTTTTCCCCAATTGTGAATTATAAAACATCTGCGCTTCCATTATCTACACGGTGTATAATTGTGTATTACATGATTATTGAAGTATATAGGCACACACGAGGAAGATTAAAGAAAGAGTGAGAAAATTTTGGATTTTTGAATGTCAGAAATGTGCATTTTAGACTACAAATTAATATAATAATGTCATAAAAGTCTTTTATATGATAACGAATTCGTAATGGGTAGATTTATATGCATATAGTATGATATTTTTTATTTTCTAGATATCAAAATATTGGGGGGGGGGATGATGTACTCATTATATATTTTTATATACACATATGTATATCAATATGATTGTATTGTGATGATTTTGGTTTTTAAAATAAACTTGAACTTGAACATGATTGTACACACCATCACCCCACCGAAATTATTGGGGGGATGCATCCCCCCCCCCCCCCCCCCCCCCACAATCGACACCCATGCCTACTATATTGTAATGAGGACAATTGACTGGAAAGAAAATGAGGCGCGAATCATATCAAGAAGGGAAGCAATATAAAATGAACAGTTATTATGTATTGTTGCACGTGATAATGAACATGATACTTACATCATGGTGAACATACGCTGTGATTCCGTCTCCTGATGTATGGTGAGCCTTGAGATGAAATTCCAGTCTGCCGCCCTCTTTAGTCCCACACCATCGCAACCTATACAAAGAGGATGGTGTGGATTGGATGAGATACAAGAGTGAACTCAAATAGTCATATATGAGACATAACGTGTGATTATCGAAACAGATGCAAACTGCAAAATCGCGTGCAGTGTGAAGTTTGGGTAGAATTTAACAAAACAAATGATTCTAATGACAATGCTTAATATGCCCTACCAATTAAGTCTTGAACAAAAGAGAGAAGTGAAAGTATAAAGGTGTTTTTGATTGCTTTGCTTTGCATATAACATACCGAAGAAAAGATGGTGCTTACTAAAAGCCATTAAATTCAACAGGCGAGTCGCGTTTCTTTTTAGTAATTTAGTTTCTACTTATGAAACCCAATTTTTCTTTTCTTTTTACAAATTTTTGCATAAATTAAGTGCGAGGGAATAACTTACATTATTTCTTTCATAGTCTCGACATCATGTCTGCAGCACTCAACGATGTCAATCCAGCCTAGTGCTCTACTTCCTACCTATTAATCTTTTTTATTGTACATGTCTGAGCATAAATTAAGTGTGAAAAACCAACTTACTGTATTTTTCTCATTGTTTTGACATGTCTGCAGCACTCAACGAGGTCAATCCAGTCTTTCTCATCTCTGCACCTCACCCTCTGCATGAATAGCTCCTGTAGGTTCTTGGTATGTTTTCTGATCAGCAGACCCAGTCCTCTCATCGTCTCTCTCGATACCATTCTCTTCTCTGATGGGTGTGAATACAGTCCTGTCAGCATGCTCAGGGTGATATCTGTGAGCTGCTCTCTCCTGGTCCGTTGAAGGATAGCCGTGATCTGAGAGATATCTCTATCTGCATCATCGATAGTGATATCGATCACCTCCAAGCCAGGAAGAGATGAGAGCAGACCTTCGTAGCTTTGTGACGTCTCAACACAGGCTGATACTAGCCGTGTGACGTGTGGTAGTTCAGGAGGAGATGGAGGGAAACTGATAGAAGAGTCTGATAATGTGAGATGGTGCACTGTGGTGAAGGATCCGAAGTAAGACCACAGCATGTCGGTAATCTCAGCAGATAGAAGGCAATCATTTATACTGAGCCCATCACTACCCTGTAATGCAATTTACCATTCAAACGATGACGAGTTTGTTATCCTACAGCTACTTGAATGAAGAATACGTTTATGAAAACAATTAATATTAGTATGGAAACAAACTATTTTTCATTTTCATTTTCAATTTTAATTTTTTTTTCTTCAATTTTTCAATTGTTTCGGAATATAAACAAAAATCATGCGGGGGTAAAGGGCCTATGTTAAAAGCGCCATGGGGGTCATGCATGACGGACCTGAGCGCTATTAAAAAAGGATACATTAATATTATTAAGTGATGGTGTTTTAATAACAAACAATGGTAATTATCGAAATTATAAATGCGTTTTGCAGTAAAAGCGCAAAAAATACATTTCAAATAATACCGGTAATAAAAAAAATCGTCTTAGATGTATTGAAAGCCTGCTTACCAGCTCGCTCTGGTAGAATATAGATCCGCATCTACTCCTTTGGAAGAGGGTTTTAGTAGACATGGTAGAGCGGCTAAGACCCAAAATACACCCAAATCGTTCACTTTTTGAAGAAAGCATGAAATTTTGCACATGGTATCTATGATACATGAGGATTGTAAAAAAAAATGGATCCAAAAAAATAGCGCCCTCTGGGGGCCGCCATTTTGAATTCCAATATGGCCGCCAAAATTTTAACACCCATGTACAAAATAGCTAATAACTTTCTTGTAAAACATGTTTTTAACATGTATGAGGTATGAATTTAAAGAAAATTAAATTCTTAGCATAATGGAACCAATTTAGATTTTTTTTAAATTTACATTTCTATTGATAATGGGAGGAAAACCTATTTGTTTTACATTTTTTCTGAAAATTGTAGATTTACCATGAGATGCAAAATTCTGTAAAATGATCATTATTCAACTAAATGTCATCAAATAAATTTTAAAAAATATCTGGAAGTATGCTGAATAGACTGTGAAAAGTTGGTGATTATCACATTTTTTCCCAAAAAGCTATAACCCTTGAAAGAGAGTAATAACAATTTCTTCAGAATCACAAAAGTGAATAAGACATGCGCCCTCTGTTGATGAGACATGGGCAGCTGCTTCATTCTGGTTGGTCAAAAGTTTTGTTCATCTATTTGTTCATCTCTTGGCAGTCTACTCAGGTAAGTCTCTGCTAATTTTAGCATTAATTCATGTAGAAAATGATATTTTAATGCTGTAGTTGATATGAAACAATGTTTTTTTATCAGGATAAATGCTTATATTTGCAATACTTTCCATGTTTAAATAGTTGTAGACCCTACTGTTCACCAGTCCCATCCAGTCAAAATTATGTCGGGTGACAGTAGTGGTGTTTGCACGTAGATTTATATACAAATATAGATCTATGATCATTTAGAAGAGTTTTTAACAGTCAAATGAAGTTGTAGGCCTATGCATGCAGTCTCCACTAGTAATTTTGAAGAGAATTAAAATGTTGAGTCATCATAGATTTGTGTGATCTTTGCAATAGGCCTAGGTAGTCTAGCCTAGCCTCGGGTTCGGGATCTTAAAGAAAAATAAAGGCCGAAGTCAGGATAGGGTCCGGGCATAATATGGTATCATAGATTTCACTGAAATTGTGAATTTAATAAAGGATTCACTAGAATAAAACTATTATTGTCTCCTTTATAGAACAAATGTGGTGTAATCAAAAGCATGTAGATCTAGATCTAAACTTAGTCTAGACCTAAATCAGGACCAGTAGACCTGAACTGAAAAAGCAGTTGAGTTAATTCGTAAAAGATAATTTAAGATCAATGCACAGTGTATTTGAATGTCATTCTTTTGGTTTATAAATATAAAAAAAATAAAAAGTAGAAAATGAACCTACTCTAATCCATTCAGGACAGGAATGGTGTTACAGCGAAGGCAACTGCTATTCCTTCCTCAAGTTGCCAAAGAGAGAGATTGGCATTAGAAGAGACATTACAAAACGAACAAAGCAATGTGGCATAAGACCTTGCCGGAATATGTTCAGTGACTTGAGATTGGATCGGCAAATAGAAAAGCGCGAACTAGAACCAGACAACAGCAACAACTGCAGCAGTAGAGTTAAAGTGAGACGGACTAGTGTTCAAGACGACATTCCAATGGACAGGATCAAGCTCTTTGTTTTTTCTGTGATAAAGAAGCTGGAACTGCAGGATTGCATGATGTTACACACATGGGATGGACCGAGCAGTTCGAAGGTATGCCACAGAGCTTCAAGATACATGACTCCTGGCTAAATTGGCCCCAGGTGAATATGATGGCACATGCAAAGTATCACAAGACTGCCTGTCGGATCTATACAACAGGTGAGTTGATTATGCGAAATTGGTGTGAGGGGCGACCTGTGCTGATGTTCATTGCGCAATGAAATATAAGTAAAGGATTATGGAGAGTTCTAAAAATGTTTGATTGCTGCCTAGATTGACAAAAAGTAGGCACTGCCTGTAAATCATGCGCCATGTTTATTATATCTGTATGGTTGTAGTGTTTTGGTGGATGGATCATGATTTCAAATTAACTTTCAAACAGTTAAATATAATAATAGAAAGTTTACGATCATAGGAAAAGTGCACATCAGGGTTTTTTTTTTTTTTTAGCACAGACCAAAATGTTCAAATCTACATAACAAAATGAGACTGCACTCATCATATTGCAAATAACTAATGGTCAAATAGCAACTTTCTAGAAATTAGTAAACAGTTTTCCTCAAATCTTTTGTTTCATACCAGGCTTTATATCGTTTGATGCTTATACATCCGTTATCGTAACAAGATCTGTGTGGTGTGATAAAATATGATATGTACCTCCCAGCACAAAATTGCAAATTCCTTTGGTTGCTTAGCCATCGATATATAAAAACAATGTGAAATTGTGTGTTCGCTTTTGTAATGTCTGTTTTATATATTTATGAATTAATATAGATGAAACTTTCTAAACTGATTTGATACAAATATAGTAGAAATTAAATAAAATGTTATGAAATTCAAAGAATATTTAGATTCTGAACAGATATTTGAAAAAATGTTTTAGACTTCAAACTTTCATTAATTCATGTTTCACATTCTCTCTATAGGTATAACGGGTGAAAAACACAAGACTTCAAAGCTCTTCTGACAGTCACGACTCTTCCCATAAAAGTATCGCACTTGCGGAGCTGATCTCGTACATTGATGAAAGGAGTATGGTTGGGCCTAGTGTTCCTGTCTTCCGTCTTGCCGACCTTGTCTCTGTGTACACAGAGCGCCTGGTGGAATTGAGTCCGGACAATACAGAGATAACGGTCAATTCAACCCGCCTGAAAGAGCGGCTCCTATTGCATTGTCCATATCTGAAAGCTGCGAGGCAAGGAAGAGATGTTCTCTGACATACGACACTGCGATCGGAGATGCCATCCAAATGACATGCTTTGATGATGATGATTCTGAAGCGCTACAACTCGCAAAGGCAGCTTTGATTATCAGGAAACAACTTTTCTCCCATGGCAGAAAATTCAATGGATCCTTGAAATAATGATCAGCTGAAAACACAGTTCCTACCAGACTGCTGGCACTGGTCAATATGATCCTTGATGGTCCGAGTATCAAGTCGCAGACGCGAAAAGATGGTTCGTCGACACGAGCAGCTCGAACCATTAGTGAACTCATAATATTCAATAGCATACAGGGCAGTCGTGTGAAGAAAGATACAGTTCGACATAACGCTGACAGAGAGGTCCCTGTACCGACTTACATAGGCCTGAAAGTTCATGCGCAGACACGAAATCGTGAGTTGATTGACAGCCTCCACAAGCATGGATTGTCAATATCGTATGATCGGGTTCTCAAAATATCATCATCTATCGCAAATGGCATCATCAATCGCTTTGAGGAGGATGGAGTAGTCTGCCCGCCTCAGTTGAAGAAAGATCTTTTCACGACAGGACAGGTTGACAACATTGATCATAATCCCAGCGCAACGACAGCAGTTGGTTCTTTTCAGGAACTGCTCATTCCTTGTGTCAGCACCCACTGAGAACAATCAAGGAACAAGATGCTGACCCAATAGGTCTCGTTGACATGGAGACAGACAAGCGAATCCATCCTCTTCCTCTGGCATACACAAACATCTTGCCTGCACCATCCATGCCGAAGGAATACAAAGCACCAGTGACGTACGGACCAATGCGACCAGATAGAGACAAGTTTGATAAAGACCGAAGTAATGAGAAAAATGGCTTGAAAAACAGTTATCTTTGATGGAAGAAGGAGACCTTAATTTCGGTTGGTGATTTTGTGTCTTGGCTGCATACCATGCAAATATGCAGATGCAACATGCATGTAAGCTGCCGACTACAATTGCACTGATGCCATTATTCCGTGAAGTACACACTCATTTGCAACATAATGCATTGCATGTATACCAACCAACAAGCAACACACTTGTTAAATCCAGGACAAACTCCAGTATTGACGATGGACCAACCTTTGTATGCCCTTGGGAAACAGATCCAGTGGCGATTCCCAGAGCGCTATGGTGAAGACAAGTATGTGATGATGTTAGGCCCTCTTCACATCGAAATGGCTGTCTTGAAAATGCTTGGTGATTTGCTTGATGGACTGGTTGGAGTAATGCTATCGCCCAAGCAGGAGTTGCTACACAAGGGACAGCGGATAGTTTCATTCATGCATCACATGTAGCACGGACAAGGAGAGCCCATCAATTATACTGCTTCTTCACTGTACATTCTCCAAAGGCAAGCTTTCAGAAGGAAAAAGAATCAGCCATCCATGAGGATCCTGTCTCCGAGGAGAGCTTCACAGAATGGTGTGAGCAGCGAAGCAAGTTCCACCCTATGTTTCGATTTTGGAGCACAGTGCTTGATCTGGAACTAACTTTGTTGGCATTTGTGCGATCGATTCGGACATCAAATTTTAAGCTGTACGTGCAGACATTGTCTCAACTAGCTCCATGGTTCTTTGCGCTAGACCATATCCACTATGCCCGTTGGATCCCTGTACACATAAAGGACATGACAAGACTTGCCGTGCAGTGCCCAGATGTACATGAGCATTTCATGCGTGGTGCATTCACATCAAACAAAACTGGCAATCTGTACTCTGCAATTGGTTTGGATCACGCGCATGAGCAGGTGAATGCTCAAGTCAAGGGTAATGGAGGAGCCATCGGTCTGACAGAAGATCCAGGTGCCTTACGACGATGGATGGTGGCAGGGCCGCATCTAGCCATGGTCATTGAAGAGTATGAGAGCAATGCTGACAAGTCACCTGCAGAACTAATCCAAGCATCATGAACAGAGTCCATCGGTGCAAAAATCCTTTGCTGATGATGTGCGCTCCCTCGTTGCTGTGATGGATGAGTTGGGGAATCCCTTCATGGATCGTACAAAGGAATTGGTAACAATAGATTCACAAGAAGTCATGCGCGAGAAAGTTGTGAGGGTATGGACGAAGTTCACACCCTGGGAGAGAGGAAGTATCAACCTTCATCGAGGAACGCCTCTTGAAAAAGAAACACCCATCAGTGCACCCCATCAACGAAATTCACTTCCGCTTTTCCGCAATCGAAAGCAAGTGGGTCCTTCCAAGGAAAAGCCACATAATGGATCTGAAGAGCGACTGCGCATTGTTCTCACGACTATACATTGCAAGTCAGACAAGAGAGGGTGACACCAAAGAGTTCTTCAAGCATGAAAACCAAAAATATCCCCCATCACTTTCTTCATAAACAAAGGAACCAAATCAGATCTGTTTTAGATTGCTTGAGACTCTATCATACTCCGTCAGCTGTCACAAACACTCCATCTACAGATGTGACATCCTTGATGGTGCAGCGCTTGTGCATCTGATTCCAGTTAAGGAATCAAAAACCTTCGCTGAATATGCACAGGAAGCATTCATTCCGCACATCTTGTTCGAACTTGGAAAGGTCAAGCGCCTTGATCTTGTTGGGACGTGTATCTCAAAAACAGTTTAAAGCTTTCAACAAGAGCAAACAGAGGTACAGGCACAAGGAAGAGGGTGTCTGGTAATGTGAAGCTTCCAGGGAACTGGAAAAACTTCTTGCGGAATGATGACAACAAGGATGAACTCTTCCAATTCTTAGGACAGCAATGTGTTTCCAAGACACAGGTGACAAGGTCATCATTTCCACCCTACTGGACACAGTTGTCACCTCTAGAGAGGATTACTCCACAGATGGACTTCAACCATGCTCGCATGAAGAAGCGACACGCGGATCCTTCTTCATGTCAAGATGCTATGAACTGCGGGTTCAAGAGAGTAATGATACGAACTGTTGATACGGATGTTGTTGTGCTCGCTCTTACCCATTTGCAGGACTTGCCAGACATCGAGCAACTCTGGATAGCTTTTGAACTGGTAAGGATTTCAGGTACATTCCAATCCAGAGATTGCGCGTGCAATATCCCCAGAGATGGCCAAAGGTTGCTTTTCTTTCACGCATTCACTGGATGTGATGTAACATCCTACTTCGCCAACCACGGGAAGAAATTGCATGGAAGACTTGGCTTGCATGGCCAGATATCACCAACACGTTTGTTGCGCTTTCACGGCCGTGTACAGCACCATTACCAGATGAAGTTGTTCTAGAACTTGAACGATTCGTTGCCTGATGTACTGCCGGACAGTGATGAGACTCGCGTCAATGAAGCGAGAATGGAACTTTTCGCAAAAATGAAAAGAAACATCGAGAACATCCCTCCCACGAGAGCCGTCTTAGAACAACACATCAAGCGATCATCTTATCAGTCAGGCCATGTGTGGGTAAGTCACTTGAAATACAACCTCAAATTCCTGATGTCACTGAATGGGGGTGGGAGTCGGCCGAATCTGATGGTTTTGTTCCGAAGTGGTCCACCTTGCCCATCGCCGAAGCAGCTTGTCTTGAATTAATTTCATGTAACTGCATCAAATCTTGCAAGGGGAACTGCAAGTGCTTCAAGACAAAGCTGGAATGTACTGCACTTTGCAAATGTGGAGGAGTATGTTATAAGTAGGAGATCAGAAAAGATAAATGTGGACATGCAGGACATCCTTATCTCCTATTTTCATCTATACCACAAAAAATCTCGATAAACATCTCATCAACAGTGCAATTGTTCGTGATTATTGGCTCATCTGCCAGACACTCCAAAAGGTTAGCCAACATCCTTACCAGGGAGTCGAACTGTCCAACACTTATTTTGGGAAAGTCAAGGCCTAATGGTTGCACTAGCGCGGACTACATGGTGGCCATCTGAGAATCCTCTAATTTTGACACAACCAACATTTTTCAAATCACCAAAATGGATATATATGTTTGAACTGTGTTCTTGCTTTCGTGCAAATATCACGTAGGTCATTATTCACAGGTTTGCAAAAACGACTATATTGTGTCTATATGGTGAATGAGCTCATTTGAAATACATGTATGTTCAAAGGTATCAGAACATGGGCAAATCGTATATTGTCACCTATTGTGTAATAGCATGGCGACCATCTTGAAATCAAATACCGCAGAAGCAAGTTCTGACATTGTCAATGTGTTCTAGACATCAAAAAAACTTGATCTCCTAGGTGCAATAGGAGTGGAAATATGGACAGAGAGTATTTTGATTTTGGCAGACATATTGGAATTCAAAATGGCGCCCACAGAGGGTGTTCTTTCTTAATTTCAATTTTGCAGACTTCTGATTATA
>CALNVZ010002045.1:15597-35049 GCA_940671915.1 Paracentrotus lividus | reverse complement strand
CACTAGAAATTTCAATTCTCTTCTACTATTCTAGAATGCAGTGTAGACTATACCTAGTTCTTGAGTGTCCGAACAGGTGTGGGTATCCGACAGAGACAATTTTAGTATTCTAATTTCAACAAGATGGCATTGATTATTTTATGAATTTTCTTGAGATTATTGATAGTATTATTCAAAATGAGATATATTCATGATATTTTCTATTATCGGATGCATCATTTTGGCAAAATTGAAAATAAAACTAGACAATTTATTTTTGTTAAGCCTCAGGACACCCAACCCCATACTATAATGCAATGATGCCCAATTTGGTCTCCATTTCAGAAAAGCTTAAAAAGTTTGTGAACATTTTTTTTTTCTATTTCTGTCATCTCAGATAGTGAAGAAGACATACACTCTCTCTTCCGAAGACATGCACCCTCTCTTCCGAAGACATGTACCCTCTCTTCCGAAGAAATGGTCTTCTGGTTGGACAAAATTAGGTAAGTTTAGCATTCATTCATCATAATGGTATCTTAAAGAGATGGCGTAGAGAAACTGAGAACAGTTGGGTATGATATATTTTCTTGAAATGGGGGGGGGGGGGGGGGGGGGGGGAGGGGAGGATGTTGATGAGTCTAATATTGCATCCATAAAGATATTTTTGTATTTTTCGTAGTAATTGTGACAGGGCTTGTGTGAATACAGCCTGTCATGATACACCCCAAGATGGCACTGAGTTTCGCACTTTGATTTTATTGCATTTGGCTAAAACCTTTATTGAGAAATTTAAACACTTTTTTTTCTTATATTCTTACAAGTTTTCCCATGATTATTGCTTATCACTTTATCACATTTATTGAGCGTCCGGACAGGTTGGGTATCTGAACAACGATTTTAGAATTTTAATTTCAACAAGATGGCACTGATTATTTTATGAATCTCTTGAAATTATTGCTTATGTTATTCCAAAATTATATTCATGATATTTTCTATCATCTGATGCATAATTTTAGCAAAATTGAAAATAAAAAATAGACAGTTTACTTTTGTTAAGCCTTTGAACACCCAACCCCATCCTATTTTAATTAAAATTTGAATACAAATTTTCTAATTTTGGTCTCCATTGTATGTAGAAAAGCATGAAAAAAAGTTTGATCTTTTTCTCTTTCTGTTCATCAGATAGTGAAGAAAGACAAGCACCCTCTCTTCTGAAGACATGCACCCCCTCTTCGCGAAGACATGGACTTCTGGTTGGACAAAATTAGGTAATTAGCATTCATTCATTATAATTGTATCTCAAAGAGATGCATAAGAGAAATTGAAAACAGTGGGTATGATATGTTTGCTGGACATTTAAAAGATTTTTTATGGGGAGGGGGGGGGGCGGATGGGGCTGATGAATCTGATATTGCATTCCATAAAGATATTTCATATTCTTTTTTCTGTATTTTGAAATACAGCCTGTCATGATACACCCCAAAATGGCCACCATGTTTTACACTATGATTATATCGCTTTGCTGGGCTGTCAACATTGCGTGAGACATTTGAAGATTCAGGCAATATTTTGCTGCTAAGGTGGTACTAAGCAAATAAATACAGAATAGAATAAATAGAATAAAGCCCAGAATTTTCCAACCAGCTGCATTAGCTGATACAAATGCCTTTATTCTTCAGAAATAAGCCATCCAAAAAGCTGCAGCAGCTGAAATAAATGCCTTTATTTAAAAATAAGTTATTTCAAAAATAAAACATAAAGATCCCTGCCAATACATGCAGTATTAAGAGAATTATTTTGACACTCAAAACGAATACTTTTAAAGCAATAGGTATCATTGTCCAACGAACAAAGATATTTGATTCAGCTGTTGAGAGTATGCTTCATCTTTTTCATTCAAATCATTGTGTAAAATTTTGTTTTAGCTGCCTGTTTCACCCTGCCAAGTAAAATTTAAAATGTCTCACGCAGTGTTTGGCAGCACTGCATTTGGCTGAAACCTTCATTGAGAAGTTTTCAACACTTTTTGCTATATTCTTACAAGTCTTTCACCATGATTATTGCTTATCGCTTTATCATATGTCATTTCTTCTTTTTTCCAGGATCAAGAGGAAGATAATAAGGGTTGAGAATAGCAACAGTTAGCAAGTGTGCCGATGTGCAGATGATTCCCACAGTCCAGCAGCACTTGTGTGATACATGATGTCGAAGGCTGTTTTCAATATAGATTTTGATAATGAGGAATAATTTTCTAGACAAAAAAACACAGGTATAGTCATTTAGCTTTAACTCCAAGGCGAAACAGAAAAAAGGGGACAAAACGAGCGCAAAAGTGATTTTATTTTGTCGGCCATCTTGGAATTCAATATGGCGGACCTCTGACATAGATTTCAACACTGCCATCATGTTCCTAGACACTGAAAACATGGGTAAAGACGTTTGAATCTCAGTCCTAGGTGCAATAGAACAAGAGATATGGCCAAAAGTATTATGATTTTGGCGGCCATATTGGAATTCAAAATGGCGGCCCCCAGAGGGCGCTATTTTTTTGGATCCATTTTTTTTTACAATCCTCATGTATCATAGATACCATGTGCAAAATTTCATGCTTTCTTCAAAAAGTGAACGATTCTGGGTCTTAGCCGCTCTACTATTTATGGCAAAATGAAATGAAGTTTAATTACTGCACTTATGATCCAATAGATGACTGAAAAGCGTGCGTCTTCTCACTAAATATTACATTATGAAAATATACATGTAACAATTATCAATAAAATGAACATGTAATAGTCTGCCTGACAACATAATACTTGATAAAATGGTGTGAATGGGACATACAATAACTGATGTATATACATTTTTACTCAAGGATGATAGGTGAAATGGAGGGGGCACAAGCCATGTACATGTAAATATCAGTTCAAGTATTCCAATAACAATTCAGAACAAGTTAATTGAGAGGATTTGAGCTTTAGGCATCATTTTTGTGGGTCATATTTAGGTGTTCATTACGACACTGGATAAATAAAATGTTGTGAACTTAATACCTTTTCTCTGGCGATGTTAGCGCTTGAAGGCAGATACGTTGGAGCTGCTCTCTCTCGGTCCGTTGAAGACCAGTCGTGATCTGAGGGATGGCTGTCTCTGCATCATCGAAAGTGATATGGATCTCTTTTAAGCCAGGCAGCGATGAAATCAGACCTTCGTAGCATTGTGACGTCACTCTCACGGCGTCTAGCCTTGTGACGTGTGGGATGTCAGGAGAAGATGGAGGGAAACTCAGAAAAGAGTTTGATAGAGTGAGAGAGTCCAGTGTTGGGAAGGATCTAAGGCAGTCCCATAGCCCTTTGGTCACGTCGGCAGTTATGACAGAGTCCTCGAGTTTTACCTTTCTAACCTGGAAGATAGATAGAGAGAAAGGGATGAACGGGAAGGGTGCAATTTTGTATCATTTAGAAAAAAATACTTTTTTTTTTGTTTTTTGATGAAGCCCAGATTGCCTTTGATATTTAAAATCGCATAGCCCGGGGATGGCGAGATAAATTTGGCCCCTCAGTTCTTTTCTTTTTTTTTTCATTGTAAATGACAACAATTTTGGCTGTGGACATGCACAAAATTATGTGTAACTCTTGGACCGGGTGCAAAGGGTTGCGAAGTCGGTCTCCAAAGATGCACAAACACCACGACTGCACCTGGTCGCGTCAAAAAATTATCGAAAAAATGTGGAAGGTGGGGGGGGGGGGGGCCTTAATGTACACCGCGTATTATTAGGGTTACATTATTATTTTTTTTTTGTGTAAAATCGTTGTTTACTAGAAATACAGGTAATACGTATATCTCTATGATTAAGACCAATCCAATCGTCGAGAAGGGAGGAGGGGCGGGACGTCCTCCAGGATTCGGCAACATTCGCCTGCTCCCTCCCTGATTTATGGCCACATTCTAGAACTGATGTCGGTGGCATCCCCCCTTTTTTGCAGAGTGTCAATCGGTACATCTTTCTCGCTTTCCGCATGACAATCCTACAATTATTATTCTTTTATTACCACTGGCAGAAATTGCAATTTTGCCAAGTAAAGCATGCATGATTCCGGTTTTCGTCATGATATGAAATTTGATGCAAAGATACTGACATGGAAACTATCTTTACCATAATTATGAAGAAAAAAAAAATGAATAAAAAAAAAAAGAAAAAAAAAAAAAAAAATCGTCAATCAAAAGTGTCAAGATCTCTTCCGAAAGCCGAGGCCTAAATACATCCCCAATAATGCATACAGATGTGTGACGTCATCAATTGGAACTGCGCCACTTGCTGACTTTTGCCAGTACATGTCGTTGGCAATTTTCGAACCTTTAGACGAGTTGTATACCCGCCTTTTGACAAATAAGTTAATGGCTTCTTTACGCGTGACGCTCAAAGACATATCGACCAGTCAACAGGCTGACCTTTACTTGAAATGCTTTGTCTTAGCCGATGAGTCGATTGAAACGTGTAGTGATGAAATGGTTAAACGTCACGAGTGACAGGCGCGGATCCACGGGAGGGGGGGGGGCAACGGGCCCGCCCCCCCCTAGCAAAAAAAAAAAAAAAAAAAAAAACGAGCGGGCCGATTGATTCCCCAACCTTACCCTTATAGGTTATACATGATGACCTGTTCGTTGGCCGAAGGCAACAAAGAAATTACCCCCCCCCCCGATATCGCACGGCCAGCATGACGTGAAAACAAATTGAGTGTACCTTTTGGCTCGCCCGAAGTAACGGGGAAAAAAAATTTGGTGTACCAAAATCTGAAATTCCGATTTTTGCCCCCCCCCCCCTCTGAAATCCTGGATCCGCCACTGAGTGACTAAATCATAATTTTATAATTATCTTTCTAAAATTTATTGTATCATCTCTCAAGCTCATTGTTTTCAGTTGATATAATCATTTAACATGTTTCATATATCTCCGAAAAGTTTTCGTGTACTAAATGCACGAATTTGAACAATGTAGTAATACTTATGGCAAGAGCTGTTACAACTATTTGAAAACATCATAATTATAAACAGGTATTTTGTTTAGACTAGATCCTCAGAAATCATCACCTTGCAAGAAAGCGGTAAACAAAATTGGGGGGGGGGGGGTCTATCTGATCACGGATTACTATACAGTGCGTATCAAACCCGCATCAATAAAAAACGGGACAGTTTTGAAAAGTCTCTCAAAATTTTGTTTCAAAGTGTGATGTCTATATTTTGATATTAATAGATGCTCTGAAGTCTTATCTTTCAAATGCCGTATGAAAAAATAAATTTCGTTCATGCATGAGTGAACACCGAACGTTTTTGTCAAGGGCTCAAAAAAAAAAGGCTTGCGCACAAATGGCAGAAAATGAGAAATACGAACATTTGACTCTTTACTAATCAGCAGACTTCCTTTTACCATTTCCTTTATCTTTGTTATTATTTTCGAATTATGCTTTCAAATTAATTTAAAAAAAATATTTATTTACTTGAATTGTGTTTTGTTTTGTTAATTTTAATATGTTATCTTTTATCTTTGAATGTGCTTTCATACTTGAAAGAGAGAAAAAAAAAATCTTTTCACCCAGGCAAGGGGATTTGAATTTTGATACAAATAGCGTCCGTCCGTCCGTCCGTCTGCCCATCGTCCGGCGTTCGTCCATCACACGGTTGGCAAGACACAACCTGGCTATTGCTTTGTTATTTTATTTTTTTTTTTTCTAACCCAATGTTACATTTGTAAATAAGCAAACATGAAAAACAAAAACAAAACAAAACACTTTTCACCCAGGCAAGTAAGAGGATTTGAAACAGCGTCCGTCCGTCCGGCGTCCGTCTGTCCATCAGCGTTCGTCCATCACACGGTGGGTTACGTTACGTTTGTAAATAAGCAAACATGAATTCACTTGTTTTATTTATGCTTCTTACAGTAAAGAAGAAAATCTGTTTTTCACGAATGAGAGGTTGATTGTGACTTATTTTTGAATTGAGAAAGGAGTGATTTATGGGTTGATTTGGTTGGTTGGTTGATTGATTGATTTATTTATTCATCAATTGATTGCTTCGTTTATTTGCTTGATTGTGCTTTTTTATTGTTTGATTGATGGATTGATTAAATGATTGATCGAGTGATTGAATAAATTATTGATAGATTGACTTTTTGAATGATTTGATTTATTGTTTGTTTGAATTAATGATTGTTTGATCGAATTCTTTTTGATTGATTGTTCGAAAGATTGATTAAATCATTGAAAGAATCAAAGGAAATCAACACAAAAGTCTAACATAATTATTAATCAGTGCAAAGCAACAATCAATTCGAATGGGAGTAGGGCTACTTGATTCAGAATATAATCACAAAATTTCAATACCCTTTGAATTGTGCGCAAGCCTCTTTTTGAGCCCCCGACGTAAGCGTTCCGTGTTCGTTCAAGAATGAACGAAACTATTTTTTTTATGGCATTTGAAAGACAAGACTTTAGAGCATTTATTAACATCAAAATATAGACATCATGATTTGAAACACAAATTTGATAGACTTTTCAAAACTGTCCCGTTTTTTATTGATACGTCCTGTTTCAATGATACGCACTGTACTATAGCTGGGCTTTTTATGCTTATAATAGCTTAAATATGAATATAAAACCAAGTCCAACTAGAGCTTTATAATTGCAATGCGTACAATTATCGGTGGTATGTACTGATATGTATGTGTAATGCAAAAAAAGTATACAGCAATTGGCTACAGGAGAGAGAGAACAAAAATGAAACGAAAAGAGAGAGTGAAATAAACTTTTTGAAAAAGAAGAAAATGAATAGTGTAATGTGATGAATTTTACATTTAATTACCTTTTACAATTCGACTGTTTGGGAAAAGCATTTGGGAGAAAATCAACCAATATTTATCCTGATAATAACTAAATTTGGATTGAAATTTGGATTGAGGGAAAAAAAAATGAAATTTTGGGTTTCTATGGGAATATGCCGATGTTTTATTCCTTAGACCTCAAATTTTATAAGTGGATTATATTTACTACGTCATAAACTTTCAGAACATGTGAAAAAATAAATAGGGTTTCGACCTTTCGGACGAGCTTTGGAGGATTTTAAAAACGTTTTGCTATGTTTTTACGTTGTTTGCCCCATTGACGCACGCGCGGAAATTAAATTTGATGAGCGCCTGCGTCCGTATGGTCGGCTGGAAACGATTTAAAATATGTAGAAACTCTTAGAGAATTGTCTAAATTGCCAATCAAGAAAAAACCCTGGAATTTTACGCGATTTACAAAGTGCGCGCATACCGTGCGCACGGGCGCTTACGCGCGGAAATTTTCAAAATTCTTGAAATGGCCTGAAACAAACTTTGTATGAATATGAGGTGATTTTGAGCATTTTTAGATTTTGACACACCGGTTTTTGAAAATTTTTAACCTGTTAAAAGCATTTATCAAATAGGCTGTCGAATCATTTTTTGTTAGGAAAATGACGCTCTTCAATTTGAGACCAGCCACGATTCATTTGTCCACAATTTTTGACGCCAACGATTAGGTCGGCCAAAAAAAAAATGGCATTTGCAATTGATGGTGTATCCAACTCTGAAAAGATAATTGGGGGTTGCCGTTGATCCTGAAGAATTATTATATGAAGGATTTTGTGTAGGCATGTTTTTGGCTAAAAATGGCATATTTTGACAAAATTGACAAAATTCGCGTGCGCGTAGTTCCAACTTGAACAGACGATCATTTGGTTATGAATAGTCTAAAAAGTAGTGATTATGGTGTCAAATTGTTGTGAATATTATCAAGATTACTTTAAGAGCAAAAAATCGATGATCTGAAACTGCATTCTTTCTCGACGCGCATAAATGCGCGCAAAATCGTGCGCACGCATTATTTCTTGAAATGCTTTAAATGACCTGAAACATACTCTAAATTGGCCAAAAGGGTATTTTGAAAATTTTTACTTTTTGCGCGAGCGTAATTCTTTAATGCGCGTACGTACGCGCGCGCATTATTTTTTAAAAGATGCGCACTAAATATTATTAATCAATGATTATTAGTTATGAAGTTATGATTGATAATGTGATTTTACAAAATGGCGTCTAGATGACGTCACATTATGCTAATGAGCTAGAAAAATGTTTCAGTGCTCAGATCTTATAATGATCTATTATTGCTTAACATTTGAAGTACTTTAATGCACTATTTTTTAGTGATCGTGTCTACAAGAAATGTACAGAAGAATAAAAAGATAAAGAAAAAAAAATAAAGAAGATTCAGACAATTAAGCGGTGGTATGTATATTACATACCACCTAATAATGACAATATTCAGTTATTTTATAGCGCATAACTCATTGCAAAATATAATGTTCCTTCTAATCTGATTGAACCCACAGACAATAAAATTGTTCTGCACGCCATGTGGTAATTTACCCGTGTTTTCAGCCGCAGTGGCAGGTTCTGCATTCCAACGACAGTGAATACAGTCGGTGACTTGAGAACCATCCCCCATGAAGTTACATGATCCCTAATAAACAAAGACACGTTTTCTTCTGTACCCGACGTAGTCTCTGATGAACAGTCCAGGAGAATTCGGCATCTCTCGCTTTCATCCAATGACCCGTTGGCAAAAATCGCCTTCATGATCCTGACACATAACGCGTTGTTCGTGCCCGCAGCAAATCGGATGAGATTTTCATAGTCACCAATGTGTCCTTTGATCTGGCGCAATACTCTGTCCAACTTTGACATATGAATTAGCAATAAATACTTCTTGGTTTCATGAGCAAGGTATTTTCCGGCAGAGTGCTCTTGTGCGAGTTTGTGATAGAATTCAATGGTGGTGTGAGTGGTATCGTCTGATTGTGGAAGGCAGGTTGATACAACAGTTGTCTTGGATACTATTCCTAGATCACATGCACTGTCAAGGATAGTGGGAACTTCACGGAAATCATTCGGTGTAAAGACTAGCTTTCTAGCATCACTTAATAATCCCGTTAGAGCAACTTTGCCGAGTCGAGCAATTATTCCTTTTAATGTTTCAGCTTTGACTTTTGATTTTAAGCGGGTGTTGGCATGTTGCAGAAGAAAATCATTCACGCTGTCGAAGAGTTTTGTTTGAGTCGCAATGTCGTGTGACAACCTGTCATTGCTCCACAAATGACAAACCATGAGACAAAATAGCGGGGTGATAACAAGTTCACTTATCAGTGGCTGGCTCACGAGGTAAGCTTTCAAGTCTTGTGCCTTTGAGGCATCCGAATTTCGAGTAAAGAACTTGTCGATGTACTCTTGTATGGCCTCTTTGGAGAAGCCTTCGATTCCCATTTTGGTGTACACCATTGGAAGGTGTCCTTCATTGAAGAAGTTCTCTAGGTGAGGGCGTGTTGTTACTAGGACTCTGCACTCCAGGTATTCTTTCCACCGCATTATCCCGACAATATTACTCCCTGAATCCTTTCCTGCATACTCGTCAAGGCCGTCACATATGATGTGACAAATGTCTTGGTTTTCTCTGATAAATGACTCTATGCTTTCGGACGTAATATCAGCAACATCACTTAAAAGCTGAGACATGATCGCTTCTCCGATAGATGTATACTGACCAGTATTTCGGAGTCTCAGAACGAACAGCAGTGGTAGGTCTTCAAGTCCTGAACCTTGTGTTCTGTGAGTCCAATCATACGCCATTTTAGCGACGGTTGTTGTTTTTCCTCTTCCAGCTGGAGCCGATAGGAGGATTCTTTTTGGAAGCTGGTTGTTTACCTTTCTGGAGAATATATCTGAAACGGAACCATACAAAAATAATGGTACTTAGTCAGCAAGCAACTGTTATCTACTTCAAAAAATTTTGCAAGTGTGATTTTGCACTTCAATGTGTTGAGTTACATCCCAAGGAACAACTTCCAACTTGTTGTCAAATTTGTTATGGTCATCTTTTCGGCATGGTCAAAAAAATAGGGGTCAATTTTCAAAAATGCCCCAATTGTGTTAAATGACACCTCATATTGTTTGACTTGGTATAATAACTAAACAAAAAAGTGTACAGGGTCATATACTTTTGACCACTTGTTAATAAGTTATTGTCAGAAAGGTCAAATGGTCAACAAGCTTTCATTTGAGAGTAAATTACACTATAAGAGTTAGGATAAAGCAATTTTCGTGTACATTTTGTCTTCCATTTTGATCATAATGCCATTCAGTATTTTGTTTCAACATTCTATTGATGAGAAGGTAGCTGTCATCATTCCAGTACCCAAAACACAACGAGCCTCTCAATTAAATGATTATAGACCAGTGGCTTTGACGTCAGTTGTCATGAAATGTTTCCACAGACTATTTATCCAACATCTCCTTCCCTCTGTTTCAGGTCAAATTGACAAGTTACAGTTTGCATAACAACCAAAGAAATATGTGAATGATGATGTTATTACATTGGTATTAAGCCAATATACACGAGTTTTCTTTATTGATCGCTCCTCCGCTTTTAATACGATACAGATACATGTTATAATTGATAAACTGAATAAACTGTTTGTAAAATCGTCAATGATCTTTTTGTCTAATCGAACCCAAAAAGTAAAAGTACAAAATTAACTTTCTGAAGAAATTACGATAAACACAGGTTCACCTTAAAGTTGCGTCCTGTCTTTTTCCATTACTGCGCAGACCTCCTATTGGAATATTATCGCACAACGGTCTATATATTAGACCTACCGGGGAGTGGCTAGGTGCAATACACCGGGTGAAACACCTTTCTCTTTATCGAATAGTGTATCGGTTTTAACGTGCATAGGTTATGACACTCCTATCTCTCGGCATGCCTCCTATTTATTTTATATACTAACGATTGTCGATCAGTAAATGATGATGTTACAATCTTAAAATATGCAGATGACACGTGTTGTGTATACAATCATTGATGCAACTAATGTATTCAAATTAATGTTGTGCATAAACAGTTAAGATATTTAGGTCACCAGCTGGTATTGTTATTGCATACATTGTAATCTTACATTTTTAAGATGACTTCTTGAATTGAACAATCATGCTTGAATGAAGCCACACCTCAATGTACAGTATTGAATCAGACATTAAAAAGAACTCAGAGAGTCATGACTGGATTCCAATATAGATCATGTCTACATTGACTTTGTGTTATTTCAACAACACTACATATTTTGGCGACGAGGATTTTGGATTTTGAATCTAAATTAAGTTAATTACAACACATCTGTCGAAATAAGTGAGTTTTGAAGCATGATTTGAAGTGTTCGATGCTGTCAATTTCTCGAAGCGAAGAAGGGAGGGAGTTCCAAAGGCGTGGAGCAATGGATGAAATGGCACGATCTCCATATCCTCTTAGGTGTGTGATAGGAACTTGAAGATTGATGCCAGTAGCAGATGATCGTAGGCCAGGACGGAGGCGGCGTCGTTCTATGAGGGAGGTCACATATTTTGGAGCTAGACCATGGACAGCCTTGAAAGTCAGGAGAAGAATTTTATATTCGATCCTGTACCCAATTGTCAGCCAGTGTAACTCATTCAGAATAGGGGTGATATCGTCTGTTGGGAGCCATAAGGGCGTTATTGCATCTTATAGATGTTCCGTTGAGAGCCAGAAGGGCGCTATTACTGTACAAAGTCAATTGTAATAGCGCCCTTCTGGCTTCAAACGGAACATCCTTGATCTGCTATAGCGCCCTTCTGGCTCCAAGCCGACGATATGGTCATATTCGTACCAGTTAGTAGGCGAGCTGCAGCATTCTGTACACCCTGGAGTCGGTTCAGCATAGCAGAAGGTAGACCAGCAAGCAGACTGATACAAAAGTCAATCCTAGAGGTGATTAAGGAATGAATTAGGCTTTGTGCAGCAGAACGGGTGAGAAGCGATCTTATGGATGATATATTTCGTAGCTGAAGGTACGTCGCTTGGCAAACCTTGGAAATATGCTTGTCCATCCTCATACACTGGTCGAAGAAGACACCCAAATTACGTGCGTTCTCAGAAGGAGTGACAGACACAGTACCAACGTGAACATTCCATGGGTCAATCTTGCTTCGCATATGGGGTGAGGAAATTACTAGATATTCAGTTTTGTCATCATTCAGCTTAACAAAGTTCATTACCATCAACTGCCGGATTTCTGCAAGGCAGGTAGTAAGACGTGCAGTAACATCAGCATAGTCATCTCTCACCCTAGGGTCAAAGGTCACGTACAATTGTGTGTCATTTGCATAGAAATGAACTTGCAGCCCATGACGTTGAGCGATTTCCCCGAGAGGTGCAGTGTACAGATAAAAAAGTAGTGGTCCGAGGACAGAGCCTTGGGGAACACCATACTTCAAGACAAAGTCCCGTTGATGTTCACCATTTGTCGTCTGCAGTGGAGATATGACCGGAACCATGCTAGGGCAGTGACATCAACCTTGAAGTCTACATGTAATCTGTGAAGAAGGACTTCATGATCTATCGTTTCGAAGGCAGCCGACAGATCTAAGAAAATGACTATGACTGCTTTCTTATTGTCGACTGCTATATGTCATCAGAAATCCTAAGAAGAGCTGTCTCAACACTATGGAGCTGTTGATAAGCAGACTGCATGGTCCCAAGAAGGTCATTGTCCTGAAGATGTGCCCTCATTCTCTTTGCGACAACTTTCTCAACAATTTTTGCGAGTAAAGGTAGGTTTGATATTGGACGGTAACTGCTCATTTCCTCCGGATCAAGCGATGCCTTTTTTAGCACAGGAGTTAAATGTGCAAGCTTCAGTTCTCCCGGGAACATTCCTTCCTGTAGAGAAGCATTTACAATCCTTGATATCAGCATAGCCATCAAGTCTTCACTTTCCTTCACCACTGTAGTTGGAATAGGATCCAGGGAGCATGACTTTGAAGGGGTCTTCCGGATGATTCTCTGTACTTAAGGAGATGAAGGCATAAATGCAGTTAACCGATCATCACATAAGGAAGCAACACTGACCAATTCTCTCTCTGACTCTGCTCTATCAGATGTGGATGTGTTAGGCTGTAATTTACGTCTTATAGACTCAATCTTTCCTGTGAAAAATTTTGACAAGTCACCAGCTAGCTCAACAACTGAGGAATGATGTGGCAGTGCAGCAGCTGATTCAGTCTTGCGATGCATTAGCTTATTTACGATTCCATAGAGTCCTTTTGGATCCTTTCCACACTCGACTATAATATGTTCGTTGTAGTATTTAGCCTTAGCATCGTCAAGCAGTGATTTGACCACATTTCTCTGGTCCTTGAACAATTGTTTATCAACTGTGAGTTTCGTTCGTCTCTTTTTGCGTTTGCCATTAGCAATACATTCGTTATACCATGGGACTGCAGGCTGTTCCACGATAAAACAGGTACTTTGCGGAGCATGTTTATCCAGTAACTCCATCGGAACTTTATTATACTGGTGAACTAGTTCTTTAGCGGAGCTGGAGACATCAGCAACTAGACTCGACTCTTCGATATCTGATCTAAGCTGGGTCGGATCAATCGACTTCACTTTACGGTAGGTAATCTTCTTCTTCACAGGCTTTGGTTTCTCCAGTTGAATAAGACAATGAACAGAGGAATGATCTGATAGTGAGTCCTGGATTGACACATAATGCACACAGTCGTCGTCGACACGGGTGATAACAAGATCGAGAATGTGTCCAGACTCATGAGTGGATTCCTCCACTATCTGCTGGAGATTGTGATCCTGGAGTAATCTTAGAAATTCCCTCGTGTAGTTAGACTGTTGATTGTCCAAGTGTACATTAAAATCTCCCAAGATGAACAATTTCCCTGTAAAGAGAGAATATATGTCCAACAAGGCTGAAAATTCCTGGAAGAACTCGGTAATGGTAGCACTATTCTTCTTTGATGGTGGTGGACGATAAACAGTAATAACTTTGATCTTTGCAGCACCTTGAGTAAGTTCAGTTTCGAGGAACTCAAATGAGTTGGGTAGCAAAGTATTTTTACAGACTTTTAAACATAGGCATGACTTATACAGAACACCTACACCTCCGCCCCTCCGATGCCTTCTGGGAACATGTAGAGTCTGTAACCAGAAGGAGTTATTCTAGATGTGCTCTCAGGCTCATCACGCTTAAACCAGGTTTCAGTTAGAGCTAATACATCAATATCATGATCTTTAATGTGATCTTTGATCAGATCAGATTTATTACATGCCGACTGACAATTACTCAGTCCGAGTTTAAACAAGGCATGCTCAGAATTAGGTGAACATGTATATTTCTTTGCAGAAGGTTCAGACAAAGCAGTCTTTTTTACCACCTCTGCAACCTCTGTATCCATGTCGGCGTCTATGTATCCCCACATCCTTGATGTTTCCATAGGTAGAGCAGGGAACTCTGCGCCGAAGGGAACCCATCTCTTTCCATATTGACTTCAATTCATTTGCACTATATCTAATACAAGGCATAACACAGCAGAACAAGTTCCATTCATTAGAAGATACAGTGAAAGTGCTATTGTGCTGGAGGTAAAGACAACAATAGACTACTTAAAACATTCCATTGTATCCTCTTCTACTTGGTTGATCATTCAGCACCCTCATATCTAATGAGTTTGATTCCTCGCTATGAGTCCGGGAGACTTGGCCTTCGTTCTGGAAAGGATGTCACCCTGCTAGCAACACCACGAAATACATCACGTGCAGGCGATAAGTCATTTGCAGCGGCAGCACCTGGAATGTGGAACCAGCTCCCCCGACATATCCGAGAATCACCTTCTCTAGCTGTCTTTCAGCAAACCCTTAAGACATTTCTTTTTGATGATTAATTGATTACGTGTTTATACTATGTTAATTTGTAATTTTCCTTTACTATTGATTGTTTGTATATTATTTCATTTTTTGTTAATTGTTATACCTGATTGTAAATCGCTGTGATACATGTTTACCCATAGTAAGAGCGCTATATAAATATTAATATTGTATTGTATTGTATTGTATTGATCATGAATAGCATACATCAGAAGACACTGAACTCCAAAACATTACGTGTACAGGTACATGTGGGACATGAGGGCAAATCTGGGTTGACAGCAGTCCGAATCCTGAAGAAAATGACTTCCAAATTTCCTGACAGTAGAGTCTCCAAAAAAGGTTGAAAAAGTTCCTCCACAGTTTATGTACCATTTCAGTCCACATGAATCACGCAAACCCCAATTACACAACAGGATAATGCAAAATACAACAAAATTGGATAGTGCCAAAAAACAGAGGTCGCCAAACACAAGGCGCACATACACACACACACACACACACACACACACACACACACACACCCACACACATACACACACACATACACCCACACACACACACACAAAAGGGAAAATATTAAATATCATCACAATATATTTTTGAAACTGATACTAATAACACATTGAGAGGTATAGTAGGAAAGTTTTAAAATTCAACTTGAAGTGATTTCGCTAACACAGCATAAAAATATTGGATTTCCCGGTCAAATTTAAACTCTTTGAAATCAAATTTGGTAATAATTATTCAATTTATTTTTAAACACTTCAATGGGGCTATGAATTACAGAATATGTCTTAAACTTTAATAGATTAAATGTCATTCAGCAGGCTCACAAATAATTATTAAAGTGCTTTTCATGTATCTTTCTATTCTACACCTAACCTGAAGCATTCAGAGTCTCTGTCTTCTTCGTGTCTGTTCCATGTGCGTCTTTCGTCACCATAGTCACTCGTGTATGCATGTCGGCGAGCGTTGCATAGTCATTTGGATCCCATGGTTTCATTTTGATTTTGCACAACCCATTGGTGTAAACATTCTCCAGTTTTCCACGACAGTTCGAAACAGTCAAAGAGTCGGAAATTTTCTTACTTAAGATATCTGGAATGAGTAAGCGTAATAAACTGATATAAATGATAGGTTTTCCCGTTAAAGACCGTTGACGGAGTAAATACAACCTTACATCGATTGAAAGCTAAGTAGGCGTATAACATAATACCCCAAAAATAAATTAAATTTTCATAACAGTATTGATAAAAAGATGATCGAACCTGAACCAGGCCATCCCTCCCAAGTACTCGTAAAAGTACCCCTATTATATAATGTGGCTGATGACGTCAAAGAAGTTTAAGGGAATGCTACTGCCAGGCATGATTGGGTTTCGCCTTTACAAAACACGTTTGTATTGCTATGTCAGAACAATAGAATTCTAGCACACATGGGGTCTATTGTTCTGACATAGCAATACAAACGTGTTTTCTAAAGCCGAAACCCTGTCATGCCTGGCAGCAGCATTCCCTTAAACTTCTTTGACGTCATCAGCCGCATTATATAATAGGGGTACTTTTACGAGTACTTGGGAGGGATGGCCTGGTTGAGGTTCGATCACCTTTTTAATGAAATACTTTCTAAATGGAAGATAAAAATGCTTAAATTGGGAATTGTTGTATTAGGAAGAAATATTAGCTTTCGTTTTATATGTAATTTTGGTTTTCATTTCTCGGTCCGGTCTGGGACTTTAAGGTATACACACTAAGACACAGCAGGATCTGAGCAAGCTAGGTGCTGCAATCACCTTTTTTGTCACAGAAACTTGTACAAAAAGGCGAAAATAAGCAAAGATTTGTGAATTTCAACATGTACAGCCACCACCTCCCAAGCTACAGCCCCTCCAATTAAAAAACAAACCCTCCGCGCCCACTGCATAGAGGTTTGCACCATTTTGGTGCAATATTGAACCACAAGGTGCAGTCTTGAACCCTATTCTGAATCAAAGACTGAAATTGTATGAAGTTGAACATGTTGAAATTTATTCTGAAGGTATTGAACAATACGATTACACAATAGCACCGCACAAATAGTGAATCCCAGACAAAAAAACGAAAACAAAACAAAACAAAACAAAAACGAAAACAAAAAAAAAGTATTAAAATTTTGTAGCTTGTTTGAACCTGATATCTATTTCCTGATAAAAACTAACTCTTATTCCAATCAATGACACCAAACTTTAGCCTGTGTTGTTACGGATGACTGAGCAGTTCGGATTTTAATCACTTGTATAAAAGTTTCCGTGTATCAAGTTTAAGAAAAAAGGGTTGCATTTGAATAGATCAAGAAATCATTATGAATAGACTCAGGAAGACTGACCCCAAACAATGAATGGACGATCAGAAAGACAGGGTTGCTTCTGAAAGAACTTTGTATAATTTGCTTATGACATAAAAAAAAAAAAAAAAAAAAAAAAAAAAAAAAAAAAAAAAAAACTCGAGTGCTCAGTCATCCACCGTGGATCCAGGGGTTCAGTTGAAACACCCTATTTGTTAAAAACCACTTATTGACTGTACGAGTTAAAACTGAATTCGAGAAATCTCCGCCTACGCCCCTTATATTTATTTATTTACTTATTTATTTTTATAATTTTGTAAAAAGGGCATTCTCTTTTTTTTTGCATATCAATTTTACTCCACGTGAAATGTAAATTTAACGTATGGCATTAAACCTTAACATAAAGACGCGTCCATTATTTGAGGAGGGGAAACGCAATATTACATTCATGAGTTTAGTGGAAATACAGCTGAGCGGCGCAGAAAATATTGCGGTTCTACATTAATGTCAACTGAACCCGCGCTGACGGCGGGAAGCGAACAATTGACAACTGTATGCGACTATTACTTAGCGTACAAAAACTCGCCGAAGAAAACTTCCCTGTGGTGGAAAGGTATTGTCCGTCGATCTGTTTGAGCAAATTACTCGTGGACATGAAATAAATAAATTTTATCAAAGTTTTCGTAAGTAGATGCTTCAGACCAGATTTGGAAAAAGGATATTCTGGCAAGCCTATAACACGATTGTGCTGGAGTTGTAACCAGAATCTTTATTTCACACAGATTGATGTTCCAGACGATTATTGATATAAATAAACACAACACAAAAAGAAAGTTCCCCCTAGTTCAAATATCAATAATTTTTTTTAAAAAGGAGGAGTTACAAATATCTAATTATATGTCCATGTATTAAATTAGCGACTATGGGACCGAATTTTAGGAAAAATCATGTTGTCATGCTTCAGTGAGTAATGGTTAAATGCAAACATGTCATTTTTTGAAGTTCGCAAGCCTAAAATCACAACTTTGATTCAATGATATCGGACCAATTTTTAGATTTTAAACATTTGACGCATCAGAATGTAAGCAAAACGTGCTTCTTAACATACGGAAAGGACATTTGTGTAAAATTTCACGGTTGAGTGAGCATGCATCGAAAAATGCCAAAACTGCGATTTTTGCATTCTATCCATTGTAAAATTGATCAATTATGATGGGATTCATGTCTAGTGTTTTTAACTTTTGCAAAAAATTTAAATCAATTCACGGTTGAATGAACACCATAAAATACCATGTGAAAAACACTGAGTAAGTATTCTTTCCATTTTGTATACTAAAAATCATGTGAATATCTGTTTTTGTATTAATTTTATGACGGGTGCACGTGTGTAAATGATCATATTGCATTTATTAAAAATGTCATGCTTCAGTGAGCATGTGGCACTGGAAAAGCTGTTTTTTAATTTAGAGACCAAAATTAAATTGCTTACTTTGCTTAACCATAACAATTCGTTTAAAAGTATTAGTTTGATTTGATGCTTCAGTGAACACAAGATATGAGAAAAACATGAAAAAAAGAAGAAGGTTTACGGCCCTGGCACAGCCTAATGGTAGGTCTGATTCTCAATTTGACCTAAGTTCCTGTTAGTTAATGACTTCTTAAGGATTTGTGCCAAGTTTCAAGAATTAACTCAAAGTATAACGAACAAAAAAGTGACAATGAAAATGGGCAATATTTGACGTTTGTTCACTTTTTTGTTCAAACTCTATACGTAAAGTCAATGGGGAGGAAATCAATAGTGAACAAAAGTCAAATATTGCCCATTTTCATTGTAATTTTTTTGGTCGTTACACTGTGAGTTAATTCTTGAAACTTGGCACAAATCTCTAAGAAGTCATTAACTAACAGGAACTTAGGTCAAATTAATCGGACATGCCATTAGGCTGTGCCAGGGCCGCAAACTTTCTTAATTTTTTCATGTTTTTCTCATATCCTGTGTTCACTGAAGCATGAAAAATCGCGATTTTTGCGATAATGAAAGCAAATGAATACTTTCAAACAAATTGTTATGGTTAAGCAAGTTAAGCAATTTAATCTTGCTCTCTAAATAAAAAAAAAAACAGCTTTTCCAGTGCAACATGCCCACTGAAGCATGAAAAATTTAATAAATGCAATATGATCATGTATACACGTGCACCGGTCATAAAAATAATACAAAAACAGATATTCATATGATCTTTAGTGTACAAAATGGAGAGAATACTTTATTTATTTATTTATTTATTTCGTTTTATTTACCCAGGGTAACCCCTTCAGTAAATTAAATACTGTTATACTTGGGGGCCCTGCAAAG
>CALNVZ010002045.1:0-14275 GCA_940671915.1 Paracentrotus lividus | reverse complement strand
CAATTAAAATGGGCATGGAGTTGATCATGAACCACTCTTTCAAGAACTTTCATTACGATGGGAATAACCGATATCGGTCGATAGTTTATTTGATCGTGTTTATCACCACTTTTGAACGATGGGTGTGACTTTAGCGGTCTTCCACTCATGTGGTATTTGCCCTGTCTGAAGAGAAACATTAAAAATCTGCGAGTCAATTGTTCAGAGACAATTTGGGGCAGCTTTCTCTGAGCAATTTGGAGTGCAGTCCATCAATGCCTGTTGCCTTTTTAATGTCTAGCGTTTTCAGAATTCTGATACGCGCTGAGGAATCAATATCCATGAAGGCAAAATTTTGGTCGCAGGCCACATGGTGCATGTTACCATTATCATGTTCTTGGGGCACCCTCAGTATAACACCAAAATTTGCAAATGAATGATTAAGTTTCATTTGCTTATCAAGTGGTTCATAATCGTACTCATATTACTCTAAGTCTGTCACGGAAGGTTGGACATTAGTGCCACTGAGACCTTTCAAGATTTCCACAGTGGCAGGATTTCGTTATGTTCATTATATTTGTCACATAGTAATCTTTCTTTACAGCATGTCGATAGTTTATGACATGATTCCTCAAAACCGTATTGTTGCCATAAATACTTAATCCCTAACTTCCGCCCTTCTTTTAGCTCTAGATCACGTTCGGGTAGGACAATTGGATTCACTCTTCAGTAACACAAGGGCGTAATCTGCCCCCTTACCCTCATTGTTACTACTGGGGCATTTCTATCACAAGATTCTACAAACATCTGTTTCCATGTATCCCACATCTTTAATGTTTTTCACATGGTATTTTATGGTGTTCATTCAACCGTGAATTGATTTAATTTTTTTTGCAACTGTTAAAACCACTCTTCCTCGACATGAATCCCATTATATTTGATAAATTTTACCATGGCAAAGAAGTAAAAATCGCTGATTTGGCATTTTTGCTGCATGCTCACTCAACCGTGAAATTTTACGCAAATTTCCTTTCCGTATGTTTGAAAGCATGTGTTGCGTACATTCTGATGCGTGAACTGTTAAAAATCTAAAAATTGGTCTGATATCATTGATTCAAAGTTGTGATTTTAAGCTTGCGAACTTCAAAAAAATGACATTTTTGCATTCAACCATTGCTCACTGAGGCATGAAAAACATGATTTTTTCCTAAAATTCACTCCCATGGTAGCTAATTAAATTCCTTACATGGACATATAATTAGATTTTTGTAACTCCTCCTATTAAAAAAATATTGATATTTGAAATAGGAGGAACTTTCTTTTTGTGTTGTGTTTAGTTATCTTGTCACTTTTGGCGAAGACGCCGTCCACATGCGATATGCATGTCAAATGCGGAAATATTGACCAATCGAGTAAAGATTCTTTTGTGATAATGTTTAAAGTGACAGGACTTTTTCTTTACCAATCCAAATGAATGTTCCATCTTTGGAAAGCTGAGAATTTAAGCTTTTAAAAGCTGCTCGAACAGTAAGCTTTAATATAATTATGCGTCTTTAAGGAAGATGACTATGCAGCGTATGAGCTATTTTGAGAGCAAAATTTGCCATATTGTACAGGAAATTTGATCTGACATGGCTTTCGAATTGACACAAGTGACAGAACTTTTACTTTTATTTCCAATTTGTTATTCCTCTTATTAAAAAATTCAGAATTTTTGCCTACTTAATCAGAGCGAACATTTATTTGAAAAATTTGTTGCTCGCCATAATCAAGAAAACAAAGTGAAAAAACTGTGCAAAATACAAAATGTCTATGGCCACGTTCGCTGTGAGTAAAGTGATATCGCCCTCTTTCGGACATGATAGCGCAATCGGTTAGAGCACCCGTAAAAAGGTAGCCCACCTTGCTTTCATAAACGGGAGGTCGCGAGTTCGAAACCCGGCCGAGTCATACCAAAGACTTACAAAAATGGTACCTAAAGTTGCCTTTTTACAAGGAGCTTGGGGGTAATAATAACATCATGCAGGGCCCGCTGGGAGAACAGTTGTCAGAACTGAAGTGGCTACCCTGGGTAAATAAAACCATATTATTATTATTATTATATATTTCCCTTAAAAGGATGCAGTAACATTGAATGATATTCAAATCACATTTTATTCGATTTAGCTTATTTTGCCAACATAATTATGAACACTTAGGTCAGTCTGGTATCTCTTCAAAATTGCAAGTTAATTGCTTGCTTTACTTTCGAAATATCAATGATTTCATACTCAAATTGTATAAACCAACACCGGATAGTTTATAAAACCATGTGCTTTTCCGCATAGCAGAACACACACCCATTTCCTGTTGTATAGTCCCCCGTCCCTAGCGGTCTAGTGAGCTGGCAGCAGAGGGTACTGGGCCTGTATTCCATAAATGTCTGACTTAAGCATGAAAATTAAGCATTTTTGAAAATATTTTTGCTAAAATTAATTCCTGTTTTAATTTACAAATTTTGTCTTAGCCTAAATAAGTTAAAGTCTTAAAAGGAGTTGCGGCTACAAATATGCACAGAAGAAAAGAGAATTGTATCATAACTTTAAGCGTACTACCTAGTGGCTTAGCTTGGATGTTGATTGTATGGGAAGCTCACTTGAGACCACAAATTAAACATGACAATATTAATACAATTCAGATTTTTTCTTAATGTTTTCTGAGCTCGGACAAAGTGCTTAACGTGTTTGGAAAAGGATAAGACATTTTATTTTTCCTACACAAAATCTTAGGGGAAAATACTTAGACTTAAGACAAATTGTTTAAATATAGTTTATGGAATACGGGCCCAGGTGTTCGGCTGTATATTTGGCATTGTTTGTTACCCTGTTTTAAGATAGTAAATGACTTCCGTTTGATCTGAAACTATCAGTAGTTTGTTTTTACTGTTGGTGACCTTACCGTTACAAAGTAGAATATATTTTATAAATTTAGCACATTTCGTTTTACTAACCTATGCCAGCCTCCTGAAATACTTCACCGAGTATTCTGTTCATATTTGCTTGTCTCAAGGCATCTTTCATATTGTCGACCTCTGCGGATGGTTGTTGGCCCTCTCTCCAAGCTCGAAGCATATCTAACGTTCCCATATGCGTGATACCGTGTCTGTTTCCTTCTCTAGCAGATTTAATATCATGAAGTGGCATTTTCAGTGTTTTTCCGAGCTTATCCGTTACTGCATCTTGTTTTGTTCTCTCAGCAATAGCTACAAGAATGTCGTCGAAGTCTCGCTTTCCCCCAGAAGCCATTCTATAGAACAAGAAAATTAGAAATAACAATGTTATAGTGTTAATCCTACCCAACATAAATGTATATCGATTGTTGGTGAATATGTGCAGGCGTGCCAGAAGCTCGGTAAAATTATCGATTTGTTCATGACATGAAAACGTGGAAGACATTGTCTAAAATTGATTTGGAAAAGTTGATAACAATTTACCTAAGCATTATTTGTGTGCTGTGAGCTTTTGGAATCGCCAAATCGCCAAACTGATACGAAATTAACCCGATTCAGCTTTGAGTCTTCTTCTTCCAATATGGTACAGTCCACCTCTTTTGGTTTGGTATATGTGGGGTCATATTAAGGCTATTGGGGCAATTGAAGACCAGTCTGGAGCTTTTTATTATGATACGCTTCCCAAAAAGCATGAAAATCATTTGAAAGCTCACAATAGTTTTCTTCATCTTTCCCTTCCAACAACACTAGATTCCCTTTTTAAGGATTAAAGGGGCAAACAAGTTTGGGTAGCCCATCTCATAAAAAAATACAACAACCAGGGATCGTAATACCACGGAATATTGCAATGAAACCCTGAGCGTTGACGCAAGGTATTAGGAAATAAAGGACCGACTGAAATCGTTTGTGTGGATTATAAAATCACTTTATACTTAGCTCCATGATAATTACAATGGACGCGAAGGCAATCCGTAATCCTTAATTAACTATAATCACTGCAGGAACACAGATCACAGATTGTAATTATAAAGATACCAAAACTAATCTTGTGTTTTTGGTATTCACCAGGCAAGACGAGTGGAAATTTTCAGGCTTGACAAAGTGAAAAAAAAAATAGAACCTAGAGTGAAATTCGAGGGAATACATTCCCACTCCTTATAAATAATTGTATCACTCATTTTTGAGTGAAATGTGTAAAGCTCACTCGAAATTCACCATGTTCGCTCAATTTTTTTTGTTTGACAGTGTAGATATTATGAAATGATGCCCAATTATGAGCCTGCGTGTGCCAAAATTCCATTCAATACCATACCATAAATATAATTCAATCTTTTTCATGCCCAGATATCGTCTAAATGATGTTCACCCATGCAGGTCTCACCCTTTTCAAATAATATGAAGGTGGAACTAGGTTAAGTACGGTAGTATATCTTTGACGTTAGAACTACTTGTACTGTACTCAGATGTTTGTGTAACAGGATTGTATATCATGTATATGTATATCTCCCCAATTGGATCAACAACATTGTTAAATCTTTAAGTTTAGCGAGTTACTTTATGATGAGATATCATATAACTGTGAAAAATATTTGTTTAACTATTTTCTATCATAATACACAAACAAACAATGCCATGTAGTATTATGATCCCCAAATTTTGACAGGTGGTTAATGGCATATATGCCATATCGATCGTCAAAGTTATAGGCCTCTATGGAAAGAATAAATAATTTTAATAGTTTGACGACATCAAAGATACATGATGAGAGAAAGAATAAGGGATGAAATGAATTATTTTAGAGGGCTGGTTAGCGTAAAAAATGCAAGGTTTGCAGCGGTGACTACTCAGCGACATTACCTATTGTATTATATTGATGATAACAATCACATCTCTAGATTATCCAGACCTAAAGTTATTCAAATTAACATGTATCTGGTTATTGCTGTCTGTCTGTTGATCCTATGCGTATATAATAATAATAATAACAATAAATAAATAAAATCCCCCCCCCCAAAAAAAAAAATAAATAAATAAAAAAACAATAATTAAAACAAATAATAATAAATAAAATTAACAAAACAAAAAATAAACAAAATAATAAAATACTCTCAACTTGCAATATCAAACTGGAGTACAACTGTATGTCATGCATTAACCTTTCGGTTAATTTTAATTGTAATCAAAGTAACTAAAAACTTTGCAAGTACTACGCGTTTAATTAATGCACCTATGTATTGTAATAACATTTTTACTTGATATTTTTTTTTTTTCTGTGAGTAGAAACGGAAACAATGAATTTTTGAAGAAAAATGAAAACATTATTTTGAAATGATATAATTCAATTCATTTAAGCATTTGTTCGATGGTTTCGAAACAAATATTGTGAATCAAGATGAAACCATGTTAAGCTGAAAAAAAATATAACCACTACGCAGAAATCCAGTGTAAATTGATTTCTTATAGAGTGAACTTATTCCAAATAGTCAGTGTGCATACAAACCACCGATAACTATTCATGCTTTTGCTAATAAACCAATCAGTGGTGGATCGAGGCGGGGTGCAGGCAAGGCCGTATATAGACAAGGTTACGACACCGGAAGTCGCTTGCGTTTGAGCATGGGGCTTTTTAATAGTTCCAAACTCGGCTAAGTTTGTGTACAAAGTCAATGGGGAAAATTTTTCGACATCAAATTTCAGGTAATCACAATTATTTTTATAAAAAACTAAACGATAGTTTTTAAAGAAGATTTTATTTGCTTCATTTTGATGTATTTGATTTGCAGTAATTTTGTGATTAAATATGATTTTTAACTCATTTTCAATAGTTCCAAAATGGGTTCGCCCCGTTAACATGACAGAAAAGATACGGTATGGGACACACAAGCTGAGCCTGATCGAGATGATTGACTGCATTTTTTTATTGGCTTGTGACTTGAATGAATTCATTTTACTTGGGACAATATCATGGTTAATGTATGATTTTGTATGCAAACAACAAGATCTAGACCTAGACATTTCCAGTGGTTTCTCTTTCATCTTCTGTCAGTGTTCGTTTGGTTATCACATTCACAATGACAATCAACAATATGATGGAGGTACCTTAGTCCACGCACTTTGTTTTCAATTGCTAACACTAAAATAATTTACTATTTTTATCAATTTTTTTAACCTCTATTGAATGGAATATATTCTGAGGAACATTTCTAGAGAAAATTACGACAGAAATATTTGGTGAATGCGCAACCTGGGGTCGATTACGCGACCCTGTCAAATTTCTTCCACAAAACTGAACGGTACATTAGTCCACGCACATACAGTATGTGAATGTAAATTTTCATTACCTGTCTCAATAATGTGTATTCCTATTTATTTCATGAAATCATAGAAAAACAAGTAACCAATGATTTTTCCTCAAAGTTTTTGTGATATCTCCGATGGGCTTGTTATTTTCTTGACTGTTCAAGAAATTGAGCGCACGTATCGCGTCGTATCGCGCGTATTAGAGAGTGCGTGGACTAATGTACTGCGTGGACTAAGGTAGGGGAGACCGGGGTAAGTTGAGCCACGGGGTAAGTTGAGCCACCCCCCATAAATCAGTTATGCTGGAGCCAGATTTTGAAATAGTGCTATCTATTGATTATCATTTGTATTACCTCTCACCCCACCATTTTGTTTTGAAGCTAGAAGCACATGCCAATTTGTTAGAGAGAAAAGAGTGATTTTCAGCTATAAAAGTGAAATCGTGTGAACATTGTAACGTGCCATTTTATCCTTCATGCATGATACCTATATTGGAAATACTAGATTAAAATTTGTAGTTCATATATTGATCTTTAATCTCATCATAGCTGTTTCTCAATTGATTGAGCAGATTTGTAAATTTATGTAGGCCTATTGTTATCAGTCAGTCTAGGGTAAGTTGAGCCAGACCGAACGGGGTAAGTTGAGCCATGGTTTGCAACAAGAAATGATATACAGAAATCTACAATAACAATAAAACAATGATTTAATACTATACTAATGGTAATTTGGGGAATATAGTTGATATGTAATTGATCTTTGTTGTTGTGAGACAGGTAATATCTATGATGAGTTCTGAATTCAGTTTACAATCTCGACATCATATTTTCTACAAATTGTATGCAAATGAGATACTGGGACCGATGGGATCAACTTACCCCAGATGGTGGCTCAACTTACCCCGCCTATGGGGTAAGTTGAGCCATTTGACATCTCTTTTTCAAAAGGTCATGAAATTTTTTTTTGAGGGGATTGAAAGTGGGAAATAGGTTCAAAATATTTTCCAATAACCAAACTAACATGCACGATACTCATTTTTTTAGAAATAATCATTCATTTCAGTCTCAGCATGCGAAAACCAAAATTTGGCTCAACTTACCCCGCCTTCCCCTACCTCTACCATACAACACAACTTGAAAGTTGAAGTTGAATTTAATTTATGAAGCAAAAAAACAAAACAAAACAAAACGAAATCATGAAATTATGTGTCATGGAATATGAGTGGTCATCGATCTTGAGTCATTGTCAAATTTATATTTTGCTTTCCCCCCCCCCCTGGCCCCCTGCAATTTCGGGCCTGAATAGCTAGAATCAATCTAAAAAAAAGTTAGATGATATTCTGGGCCTAGGCTATAAGGCCCCTAGAGTCTACATATTTTTCCTTTTCTTTATTATTTTTTTTTATTTATTTATTTTACAGCCCAAGGCAAAGGATGGATTCAAAGTAAACCTGTAGTCTCCAAGATTTTAAACTGGATTTCTAAATACAATTCATAAAAAAGACATAATCATTTCAATTTTCATGATGAGTTTATATTTTAACTTCTAAGACTAGTAGATGGTAGTCTACTTTAGATATTTATAATGCCACTCTTTAAAAAAAAAAAAAAATTGACAAACCAAGCAATTTTTTTTGTAAAATATTAAATTAAAAAAAAATTTAAAAAAAATCCATAGATAGGCCTAGATCTATAGGCCTATGCAACAGTGTGAGTTCCTGGCCTTTGGAATAAGTAAGTTGTTAATCTCTGCTGCTTTTGGCTGCTTTTTTAACAGCTTGCAGTCCTTTTATTTAAATAAAGGCATTATCTGAAATTTCATAAAATGATCTCAGCGACCCAAGACCACATTCTAGAAAATTCTAGAAAATGTAATCTTATCGTTGCCCCAAAGGGATCATACATTATCTATTACTACTAGGCTACTACTTCCCATACCACTACCACTACTTTATCCACTATTATCATTATATTACTGCTACACACAAAAAATGAGAACTTGCATATATGAGTGATCACACTCAAATATCCATGTATTTTTGACAATATAGTGACACACATCCATGAAGTGCCTGTTCCTCAATAAAGCTACTTTGAAAACGCACCTAATCGAGTATTTTTAAATTTGACAATATAGTGGACACACCAAAATGAGTTTATTTAATTTAACTCATTTCATTGAGTAACATAACTAATGTTTTGAGTCATTGCATCAAACTAATCTAGTGAGTAACGCTTTTACATACTCAGAGAGTTAAGTAAAGCTCATACACTTGCGTGTGAATGAGTTTGTGCTACCTTTACTTACTGACTCTCTGAGTATGTAAGCGTTACTACCATTAGGTGAGTCCTATTCCCTTTTTTGTTTGTTTGTTTGCCTGTTTTTATAATGATATTTGGAATGTTACGATGATTTACACATCATTGCACAATTCTTCAAACCAATATCACTGCATTACCTCACTTCAGTGCATCCAATTTCACACAAACGCAAACACATTGCATCTGATCATTGCATCAAATTACTCAAACTGTGAACATGACTGACAAAAGTAATGGGAAAATCATGCTGTTAATCGTAGTTGTTAGTGTTATCAGAACGATGTATATCATCGGAACATTCCAAATATCATTATAAAACAGGCCGCAAACAAACGACAAAGGGAAAAGGAGATCACCCAAAGACAATAAGAGCATGCAGGCTCATCGCCGTCTCGATCCGTTTCTGCTCACAGAGTGTAACTCTTATATGGTTCCGCTAAACATGTACGCACTTATAGGGGGTATACTCACTGGTTGCGAACCCAGGCAATTTTACAGATGTGTTATATATAGTGAGGATCTACAAACGTTCTTATTGTGCTGCTTTGTTTAGAACAAAGCATAGAAGGGGTTATCTCGTTGTATCAGAGAATGGCATGTTTTCTTTAGCGGTGCTTTGTATAGCCAAGCTCAAAGGGGTTTTCTGTTGTTTAGAATTGCATATAATTCTTCTTTTGTGCTGCTTCAGTTTAGGCAAGCTCAATAGGGTTATCTAACTGTATCAACATTGGTATGTTTTTCTCTTTGTACTGCCTTGTTAGGCAAGCCCAAAGGGGTTGTACTGAATGATCATGGGCATGGTTTTCTTTTGTAGGCCTCCTGCCTCTTGTAGGCAAAGTACCGGTGGGTTTATATTGTATGGTATTGGCATGTTTTCTTTGTACTGGCTCTTTATGCATCACAAAGCAGGGGCCGTGGAGCGTTTTTGAAAGTAGATGGAGCTGAGCCCGGGGGGGGGGGGCTGTAACGAAGACGTGTCGCGTAGTTTACTCATCTAGTGAATTACAGGCTATAATAGAATTTCTCAGCAATTCTCACGTTACTCCGATTGTTAGTGTTTCACCCGATCATCCACCAGCCGTACCAAGTTGAAGAGAAAACTCATTGCACAGCACATTATTTTACGAATATGAAACATGTAGAAGTTACTAAGGGATACTCAAGAAAAAAAGTATACATACTCAATAATTTTTTTTCTCTTGAGTATCCCTTAGTAACTTTACATGTTCTGGAAGAGCGGGTGTGTACTTTTAACAGAAACACAGATTCTGAAGTAAAAATAGGTGATATACGAATAAAAGCACTCACCTGCAAGAGTAGCAACGGGTTTTACTCATGGAAACTAGTTCTTGTTTTTTGTGTGTACTAGTACTCGATTCTACCGCGATTCCTAACCCATAATACAACATCCTTATAGTGTAGTCTTATAATTCAGGCCCATTTGAATGAAAACACACCTTTTCAATACTCAATGAATTCACACCATGATAGTTATGTTGCCAAGTAACAAAACACATGTTTTTTCCCCTCAAGACATTTTAATTTCACAAGACAAATTTAATTGTAATTTAATTCTACACCGTTTTGTTAATAGTTATTTGAAAAAGTATACTTTAAAGCTATTTATAAAACACAGTCTTTAAGAGTATTGTTGAGTTCTTTCTCTTTTAAAGTAAATACTTGCTTGCTTTTGCGTATAAATTATGTCTATTTTTATTTTTTAACATTTACCTTATGTTACTACATGTATTATGACCAGTAAAGTTCATTTTATGTAATTTTCACCAACAACTTGAAATGTAACAGTCTCCCGACTGTTTTCTTTCAGTATCATTTTGTAATTGTCTCCAATTTGTGCACAATGCGATTGTACTTGATATTTTTTTTAGTTGAATTGATTTGAAATGGTCTTAGGGGAAATTCATTGGGGCCACTTGTTGAATTATGAATTTGTGTACAAAGTGAAAATATAACAAAGAATTGTAATTATATAATAAGATAACAGATTATATACCAATAAGAAATCATATGGCTACATGTAGATACGAAGTAATATAAAAACTTAAATAGGATACAGAGGGACAGGCATAAATAATTTGTTATTTAAAAAATATTAGAAGACTCTTGAAATAAAATAATATGACCAGAGTGTTGACGTTCTTTAAAACATGTAAATAAAAAGATTATAAATGTCATGAATATTTAACTATATTACGACTCGAATCTTTATACTCGTAAATAAGAGGCAGATATGGTCAGGTATAACTTTTGTTAAAGTAATACAGCAATTTTGTTAAGTGCTTATCCGTGCCATATTTATTGACACATTGTTTTTGTTTGTTTGCTCTCTTTCTACTGTAAATGCGCTTTTTGTTAAACACTTTGCATATATCATGTTTTTTTAAAGCGAATAACGATCCATAGAATTGATTAACTGAATTTTGCTTGACATTTGAGCTAATGAATCGTGGAGAATAGAGAGTGGTAGAGAGACAGTGGCAGATCGACTCATAGAAACATTCCCCCACTTCGGTAAATTATTACATCATGCTATAGGTACAAATTCACACCCTCTAAATGGTACAAGATTGCAGCTTTATGAATAAGTACCAACCTGCACAATAATAACAACAACAACAACAACAACAATAATAACAATAACAACACTAATAATAATACTGATAATAGTATTAATAACAATCATACTGATGGTACTAACTTTGTATTGCGCTAAATCCACCAGGTATGATGCTCAAAGTGGGTCATACTAAAAAAAAATACTCATTTAATTCGACTAAGGCGAAAAAAATTATCTTGGCGTCAGGGGTCAGTAAAAAAAAACAAAAAAAAAACGGTTGGGTAATGTATTGAAACAAGTAATTCATCATGCATATTAATGCAACTACCTATTTAGGGGTTATTTGGCTTGCATATAGTCGTGCTGAAGTGCTCATGATATAAAAGAAAAATGCTAGCCATGTCACTTAAATCTAGGGTCATTTCCATATCCATGAACAATGTTAAATGAGGTTACTTTAAAAAAAAAGTTGAAATGATGTAACAACCCAAACTAAATGTTAATTAAATAGATTAGCAAAAATTTGAAAGTAGGTCTATCGTAGAATAGACTTGCAACTGTCTGCATTATCAAACTGTAATCATTACTGAATTGAACGGATTTAAAAAGGATTATATGCATTTTATATGTATGTATTTTTGGCGTAAATAACGCACTCCTGAGAGCGACCTTGAAAAATGTTGGTTGTAAGCCCGAACAAAGTTGCCGAAATTGATTAGCTCTATCATCATACTAAGTATCAAACATTGTCGGTCGAGTAATACAAACAAATTAAGTATATAAACTAAATATTAATTTCGGAAATACAAGAATTGACCATTGAACCAAGTGTACTTTAGACCGCGCGAAATTCAGCCCAAGTACATGTATGTGTTAGATCAAAGATATCAAAAGGGTTTATCCCAAGTGTAATTAGACAATCAGATAATTAGACCAAATGCTGTTAGAACAAGTGGATATAAACCTTAAAACCCATGTCATGCATGTCTTGTATTATTTGATATAATTTTATGGCTCCTTTATAGCAAGCTTTGTTATTCGAAAAAAGAAAGGAAAAAAAAATCACTTTATAGGTGTTGTTAATAAGAGTGCCCTCCTTATCCACTTTTAGATCTAATTATGCTCGCCGTTGTCGTTTGTTCGATGAAATAGTGAGAAATGAATTATTATTTTACACGGGTTAAAAATGTGTTCAAATTTGAATGCTATTCCTTGATCAAAATCCCGGCAAATCTTGATGGTTTCTATAACAAAAAAACAATATCCGATGTGTTATGCACAGAGGGATCATATATTAATTTTGCTTAAATACGACAATACGTGTTTCGATATACCTCCACAACCAGGTAAATTCCTGATTGCTGAATATGATTTGACCTGATCGAGCTGAAAGAGACTCCGAGGATCCAAACACACCCCGTAACATTTAATACAGAGTGTCAACAAATTCAGCCAATAGGAAAGTCGCACAGTGAAAAAGCTCAACAATACATTGCACTCTACAACATATGACATAATAGCAGAATTATATAGAGAGAGAGAGAGAAAGAGAGAGAGAGAGGGACGGCCGCTGACGGAGGAGAAGAGAGATGGTATAGACGCAGAGAGAGAGAGAGAGTATGTTGTAAGTAGAGTTTTCATTGTAAAGTTAGAGTGTTAACTAGAGTTAAACCGTAATAACGTAAGAGTAAGAGTTCAATTTGTAAAGAGATTTTGATGATAACTCTCTTACATACACTATCACTTACACTGGTTTTTTGTAAAAGTAGAAGTTCTCCATGTACTGTGTTGAGATTAAGGATTCAACGATGACTCCTTCTGGTTACTTGCCTAAAGATATGCTCGCCGTAACGGTATATTGCTAAAATGAATATAAGAACAAAATATTATCAGGAAAGAAGTAATGATACCTATTGGGATATAGAAAAATATAATATGTGATGCCCAACATAAACATGGCAAAAAATAAATGGCCAAAAGAAATAAATAAATATACCCTTAATAAATAGATAAACAAATCGAAAAACTAAAGACAACAATAAATAAAGCGTTGCCTAATTGAATGCCGCAATGTAAATTTCCTCTGCCGCTGGTAGGCATCTATAAGGCTGAATGCTGTATTGGTGGGTGGAATAAGGTAACTTTTGCCTAAATTTAGCCGAACACTGTCAAACCGAAAATTTATTGAGCTGTTTTCCCCGCTCCCGCGTGATACCCAACACCGCGCCAGGGCAGCGACTCCCCCTCCCCTCCCCCCCGCACCCCACCGCGGCGCGCCGCGCGCGGCGGCATAGACGCAAACCGCTGTGACAGACACTCACTCATTCAGCTGATTCTGCCTGACTTGATCACGATCGTCGTGACTTCTTACTGTTTTAAATAATTCTGTAAGTACAGAAATATTTATTTGTTGTATAATGGCCCTAATCTTATGTCGTGCATGCTGTAACATGTGGAAATGATTTAAAATAAAGGACTATACAGGATGCGTGCAAGAATGTGGAGACTGAGAGCATAACCCGACTTGATTATTGCCCATTGCCCGCCCACATAACAGATATCGCCGGTTGGAACAGATGGCATGAAATGGCTGTGCTTTCCTGCTCAGTAGAAATTTATCCATAATAAAACTATATTATGCACGACGCTCGAATGACACGTTAGCATATGAAAAACTACCATTGCCCTATCCAATGAAAATAGTCCAACGATAAATTTTAGATTCGTCATTATTTTTTTTGGTAAGTCTCATACGTTTTCACCTGTCGGGCGAAGTCAGTGGATTCGTTGAACTTTGAAGTTCCTATTTATATTTCTCTTCTTTATTCTAAAAAGTATTGAAAGAGTGGTTTTGTGGAAAACATTTTGTGAAGTCGAGTCTTGCATTTTTCTTGCGAAATGGGTCCACATTGGTTATGATTTACAAGCGTGCACGATAAAAGCGGTCTTTATCGGGAACAGCTGAATCGTGTTGTTCAGTTACGTTCAACGCACTTCAGTCATCGCAACCAGGAGGCGGCTAATCAGAGTGCCCAACAATCAAAATGCATTGTTCTCTAGCTCTGTAAGAACGAACTTGTAGGGATTTCTACGTGTTTCTGGTTTCTC
>CALNVZ010002044.1:0-11281 GCA_940671915.1 Paracentrotus lividus | reverse complement strand
CACCCATTAAAACATTAATTTGGATTAGAAAGGATGAATTTACATACTTAGCTGCAGTAACCCTTGATACTTCATCGGACATACATACTGCTTGAATTATCAAAGTTCATGAACTTTTTCCTCGTATCTGTTTTGCGTTTTAATTTAATTTTTCTTCTTAATTTTTTCCCTTCATTTTCCAACATTCTCACAATAAGGTTTTGGAAAATATTGCGGCTTATATTCCAAAGTTCATATGACCTAGAGTGGCTTTCAGTAATTCTACAATCATTTTGAAGAGAATCATTTGATTTGGCTTATTATCATTGTGGGTGTTTTATTATCAAGTTAAATAACCTCTTGAAACTAACAATTACATCTAAGAAATAGCTTAGTTCACTTTGTGGTCACTTTTAGAGTGATATAGGCTTAAACTTCTTGAGCTGCTGAAAAATTTCTTGCTGCCAGGTTTCACATGTTCAGAAGGTTCGGTATACTTGCAGTAGTACCCCTAAATTAAAATTTGTGTTGGTGTGGTTCTATTTATTTGGAACAAATTTCAACTTTCGATTAATTTTTTTTTCTCAAAAGGGCAGCCGGACTACGGAACTAGATTACGCATGTTAGACAATTTAAACCGGTGATATTGGCCTAGGGCTTACTGTATCTTAACAGTTATTTTGAAAAATTAGATGTGGTGAATGGTGTGGAGTGATGGTAGGTGGGTATGTGTGTGGTGAGGTTGGTTGTGTGTTGTGTTGTGGTCGTGCCCGTATGCGGGGACTGTCGTGTGAGTGAGGATGTGTTGTGTATGTATGTGTGCGTTGTGTGTGGCATATGTGCGTGTTATGGGTATTGTCGCGATAGTGAGGGTTGTTTACGTATGGTTATGGTGTGTTTATTTAGGTGGTGTGCGTGTGTGCGTTAGGTGGTTGTGTATGGAGTGTGTTGTGTCTGTGTGTGTGTGTTATAATGGATGGTTGTTTGTGTTTGAGGGGGGGAGAGGGAGGATCTCATGCTCCATGCTTACATTAATCATATGTTTAAGCCGTATTAATTTAACAGAACTTTCTTGTTTGATACGCGAAAATTGTTATCGACACATGAACTTCTAATAGGCAATTAAAACAAGGGGCGGCGAATCACTTTTCAAAGACCGGGGGCGCGACCAAACTCCGGATCACAGGAAAAAAAAATTTCAAATTCATTTGTTATGGTAAAATTCATCAAAGATTTGTATCAAAGTAGATTCGCGGAGGTTCGCAGGGAAACTTTTTGGATTTAAAATTGTTTTACGTTTTTAGCCTTTATTTGCTTGGACCCTCTGTCATACACATATTTTTAGTTATAACAGGCTTTATTGTAACGGTGGTAGAACTATGCTAAACAAGAAGTGCATGCCTCTCTTTCATTCCGTTTTTTAGAGAGATATCTTCACCCAACGTAAAGTTAGTGATATTGTACAGGAAAATTATTTTTGCGAGGAGAAAGAGCGTTCAGCGAGCCGGGATCCGCCTCCCCGAGTTGAAAAGGAATGTTCCTTTCTTTTTTTAGTGATTTATTGAATACCTTAAAAGTTTTGCAGTAAGGAAGAGTACTTTTCAGTGACACAATGGATGGTGCCCATGAATTTGAAATAATCATCTCTCTCCTGTGCATTTTATTTTTTTTGAATGAGGGGGGACGATCCCCCCAGAAAGATTTGAAGGGGACGATTCCCAACCCCACCCAATCCCCTAGGATCGCCGCCATTGGCCTATTAAAATAACAGGTATCAGGCGACGGATGTCGATCCGGGTTAATGGACGTGTCCATGTTATCGGGCGGTAAATCAGAACTGGCCTAACCTTAGATAATTGCTATTGCGAGAAGCTTTTTTTCAGGTGATATGGCGTTATTACCAGTTCTATTTGCATATTTATGCTTTGATATTTAACGGATTATGTATCTCCGTTTGTGATATAAAAGAAGTTGTTATCTTTATCAAAAGAAGAACATCTTACTTTCATCTACCTTTTTATGATTATCTATTTTAAAGTTGTAACGTTATGACGAAAGTTAGGTTGATTTATTGGTTACCTTGGATAACCATCTTCTTGTGTGAGAGGCTTTAGAGAAGTTTGGAAAGATCAGTAGTTAGAATGGACCTTTACTTTCTTACGGCTTTCTTAAGAACCCGTCTTACGATACACGTTTTCGCACAAATTTCGTCTCTTTCCTTTCGAATTGGAAATTTTGTACGATATTTGATTAAATCATGGACAGACCCTCCACCTATCTTTTGAACTTTACGAATGGTTTGCGAATGGGTTTACGAACTAAAAAAGAAGATTTCGTATGGCCAATGTCATATGAAGTTCTTTTTCGGCTCTGATAATCGTTCTTCGCAATGGTATTTGTGACGAGGATTGTAGCAAACCACCCATTCTCTTCGCTTTGAATCTATTATTTTGAACTATTAAATTCTGTAGCTGGTGGTACTCGACTGATTCTTCATCATACTTGCCATATTTCAGGGAAACTGGTAAAGTGAACATTTTTTCGTTCTGTCCGTATTAAGATAGACCTTCTTTTTTGTTTAGATGAAACATAGAATATAAATGTAAAATAATATAATTCCAGTTTTATTTTGTAATTTATTAAAAAAAAATGCTATACCCGACCGACTATTTGTATCTAGTTGTAATTTTAGGCACTTCTCTTTGTCATTAATTTCCCTCGTGTCTTATCGGGGAAAGAAGAGAGTACATGCCTTACTTTAGTAAAAGTAGTATTAGTCATTATTCTTGTAGGAATGTGGAACATGTAGGAAATCTGAATATTCGGCCTCACACCGTGAACTACTATATTGTATGTATTCCTTCTATTATTTGTATATTTACTATTACTTTATATACCAGGCCTAATGTTTCTTTCTCTCTCTCTCTCTCCTCTCTCCACCTCTTCCTTGTTCTTGTCCTCTTTTCTTAACAAGGTACCCTTCCCTCCCTTTCTCATTGCTGTCTCTCTCTTGCACCAATCGCTCTCTCTCTCTTCCTCTCTCTCTTCCTCCTCTTTTCTTGTTTTTCTTCTGTTTAATCTCGTGTCTTTTGGGCTCTTGTCTCCTCTACATACATGCACATCTTCTAATAAACCTCTTTCTCTTTCTCTTTTGCCTTCTTTCTCTTCCTCTTTCTCTCTCCCTCTCTTTTGTTTTTTTTCTGGTCTTTTATCTTGTCTTTAGTCTTATAAATTTAATCTCCAAAAAAAGTGTCATTTTTTTTTTCAATGGACCTGTGCTCCAGCAGCTATGCTGCGCTCGCTGCTCTAAAAGCCATACGTTCTAAGTCGAGATGACCAACTGAAAGGCCTTGACTTTACAATTTATCCTACTCTAAAAACTAACCCAAAACCTTTACATGATCTATTAACAACCTCAACTCCTAACGATTATACCTTGCACGAAGTCAAAATTCCGCGTGTACAGTGACATGATCGCAGGAATGTGAAATGTCTCGAGTCATATCAATTTCACTAAATTCATTTTATTTTTATTTTTTATTTTATTATTATATTATTTACTCTACACCAACAGAACACGGTTAATTCTCCAACCTAAATTCATCATGGCGCGGCGGAAGGCTTTCCCATGCCAGCTGGGCTGCGCATTTGCTTTTCAAACACGCGCGATCAAGCTGGAAACCGAGTGAAAATGAAGGACAATGAATCTGCCTCACGGCATTTTTTATTTTTTGCGTCATATATGTGTTACTATAATATCTACGCTGAGCGATGTCATTTTACTTGGATAGTACTTATAGACACAACATCCCTCGCCTAGGTAATCTGTCTCACAACATGGCGCACCAGTAGGATCACCAGATAACCATGTAAGTGCCTATTCAGGACAGTTCGAAGATTGGTCATCTCCATATTGGGAGATGGGGACAAATAAGATATGATTGGAAAAATGGTTTAGAATTAGATGCAAATGCTTCGCAACGCCTAAAGAGACCTGAACTTTCTAACATATACACACGCAATGCTTCCATATTATGTGGTGGAGTCTTTTCATTGCTATAGCGATGATAATTGTTTTAATTAGACTGATACGTATACACATTCGCATACGCGCAGGGGCAAATAGTCTCAAACGAATTGTGTGCCGTACAACTAAAGTTATGTGAGAACCAAAAAAGATAAAGCAGTATAATTTCAAACCAAAATTAGAGGACATCCTTCAAATTCAAACGAGATAAGAGGCAGGCCCACTTTTGATGAATCACAAATCATTCAATTGAAGAGAATGGGATGTTAGTAGGTTACGAATCGAATCACGGGTTATTAAACGAGAATAATGACTGATAAATGCTTTTTAACACCGAACCACGGTTAAAGGGATGACCCTTCTAGACAAGAATCCTTTTCCGAGAGTAAGCGGGAAATATCTATGTTGGACAAGGTGTAGGGAAAAAATATGTTTATTGATTGTGTCCGTGTAATTTTCGTATATAAAATATTATGTAAACAATTTTTTCACGTCACTATGTTTTTCTTTTTTATTGTTTTTCTTTTTCTCTCGACACTCGGTATTTGGCTAACGTGGATTTAAAGAGATTAAAGATCAGGAAAAGAGAGACAAAACCACTATGTGAGCGAAGCTCATAAAGTAATTACTTCAACTTGATGTGATGAGAATGTACGTCCGGAAGGATATTGGGATTGCATGTCTTGTGTCCAGAATACAGAGCGGGGTGAGAGAGTGAAGTGTGTTGAGGGTGTGGAAATGGAGTGCGGAAAACGAATTCTCAAGAATCGATTGGCTACAAAGGAACATGGGAAATTTTGCCAAGTCGTTCCTGGTGCCTTGCCATCGCAACTTCTTAAGTCTCCATGTGTGGGTTCATACATGTCTTGTGGTTTTTGATATACGTAATAATAATTTTAGCGGATTGTACATGAATTATTTAGATAGAATTGATAGGGAATAACGACGACTATAACGTGTGCCTCAAATCAATAAATTATCTAGTTATGTCCGGAACACAAATAACGAAGACATGATTATTATAAAGGCATTGAGATGAGTGTAGTGTACCATGTATGTCACATCCTGTGCCCAATAGGTCTGATGTAACTTTTTATAGTTTTATCGAAATGTGTCTAAGTTGTAGTGGTTTGTTAGTTTCAAAGGTAGTGCAGTCTGGAAGTAGTGTTAATATGTAGTTTGAATGCTCTATGCTGTGCGGGCAAGTGTAGAAGGAGACCGCAAAGAATAAGTATGTGAAAGGGCGCGACGAGTCTCGATGGATCCTATCACTATCGTATGGACAGACAATGGAAGATGTGGTAGAGACATCGCCATATCCCAAAGAAAGTGCATTCACTCGGAATCTGAATGTACAATGACGTTTACGTTGAGTGGTTTACACTCATGACACTTCGGATTACCGGGGATAGATTCCATCATTTGCTCTGCCTCAGCTTGAGCTCTCATGAGGCCCACCGAGTCCCATCTATGGAATTCCTACGATCGCGTCACATCTACCCTGCTTGTATTTAGGTTAAGATACAGTTGTAATAACATTTTGTCAGGTGACTACATGCACTGGCAATCAGGTGATGGTACTACTCTATTGATTTGTGAAAATTTCCAGAAAAGCCTTAATGTCATCAATTGAAGATGTTAAGTGTCGTAGTTTAAAAAGACTATATCAGAGATCTTTAGACATTTACTCGAGTTTTTGTAGGTTGCCAAAACTTTGATCTAATTCACTATTTCTCCATTTCCAAAGGAAGATCAGAAGGGAAAGAGGAAGGCGGAATTAAACACAGTTTTAATAGTCACTATTTTTTGCCCAAACTAAAGCAGAAAAATGGCAAATAGCCAAGTGAGTGCTGGTAGTCATCGACCATTTTTGATCAATTCGTGTATCTCTTTTACTTGGCAGACCACTCTACATCACTATACTAAGCTATTTCTAGGGTCGCTCTGGCTCAATTTCGAAATTAGCAAGATCTGGATCCATAAAACAGTGCTAACGTGTTTATAGGATCTGGTAAGAAATACAACACATTTCAAGGAGCAAGAATGTTGGTTTATACGTAACAATTTTCTCTGTTTGTTATACCCACTTAATGACCTCCGGTTGACTTTCCTTCTTCTTATTCGTAAGAGGTTACCTACGAGTTCTGCGACGGACAGACGGCAATATTGAAATAAGAGGGATTGTATTTGGATTCCTGCAACCGTATACAAGTGAGAAAACCTTTCCACTTGCTTTATTTTATCCATCGACAAATGATCTCTTTAATAATACATTGTCCTGATCAAATTATTTTCTTACAATTGTCATTTCAGTGATACACGAAAGTGATTTAAGATTATTTTACACACATATATGTACATGTATCTAATCTTCTCTTATGAACAAAATGAAGATGTATTGGATCTACAGCTCATCATAGATGCCATTAAATAAATTGTGTGTGTTTAAATAATAATAATTCAAGCACGCAAACAGATATTTAAGTTCTGACGCTCGGAATAAATTAAAATTGTAATTACATAAAATCCCTACAACTCGCATTTTCATAATAAATCTCTATTTCTCCATTTGGCGAAATTACTGAATATACTATTAATCTTCAATACACAAATTTTTCTCTAATTTAGAATAAGAACTTTATTACTTTATTTCTAGCATCCGTGTATGTTGTTTATTTAACAATACTATCTGACCGGTTTTTGTTTGTTGTTTGACTAAATACTATTTGCCGGATCAATCTTCTGCTGTTATGTATTGAATCTCTGTGTGAATGTAAAAATACACGTATTTTTTGTTTCACCATGTGCTATAAAATATATAGTTAGCCTCAGATTTATTATGACTACCTTTATTATAATTTTGATATTTTCTTGCGTTCCTTAGAAACGCTCCCTTCAGGCATCGAACAGTATCCTAGGTTTTGCAGTATTTGACCAGTAAGACAAGAACAATAATTTTTCCTATTATAAAATAATATGCCTCAAGATTGATATTTCAATCCAGTTTATTGTGAGATAAACAATTGTTTCTATTGTGTTTTTTATATCAATTAACAAATGAATTACTATGAAACTATATTCTATAATCATTAATTTTAGTGATCTCTGAAGAAAAGACTGAGTATTATTCTACTAGCAATATTAATGGAAAAATGTTATGATTTGCTTGAATTATTAATTACTATTTCCAGAGATTCTGCACAATAAGGTATCTGATGACACATATGAGACAAACTCAAAATCCAATTAAAAAGTGTATAGTAGGGAAAATACATAGTGAAAAAGTCATAACTGTAAATGGATTTATGGCTCATATTGTATAAAAAATTAGCAGAGGTAGATGATATTTATAGAAATTGTAGAAACTATTCAATCCTTTACCGAAAGTGTGCTTCCACAAAACCTTTTGTTAAAAACAAGTTTGGAATTGACCATATTACTGATTATTCTCAAATGACATGGTGTCTATCTGCATTATAATCATTTTATTACTAGACCAATACACGACCTCCTAATCTACTCGTTTTTGATAATTTTTCCTCCTTAGTAATTCGTCTTGCGATTTTTATATTAATTAAATGAAAAAAAAAAACGCAGTGACGTATAAATAATCATATATTTTATGTGATTATATGATATTTAATCTTTATATATAGGGGTAGATGTAGGGTGAACTACCGGGTTTTGCCACTTAAGCTCATTTTGCGAGCAATATTAGCACTCAAATTATGAAAACGCTCTCAATAAAATCCACAAGAAGAAAAAAAGAATTCTTCATTGCTTATTAAAAGCGACACCCAACCTAATAACTTTACATTGGTCATATGTCTACCTTATCATTCAACTTATATTTTCCAAAAAAAAATTGAGGACAAAAGGTTAAATCAATAAATATTTAGGTGAATAAGGCAGTTTAATTATATGTGAAAAAATAAATGAACGTTCCATCGCGTAAATTGTCCCCGGTATATCTAGCAGATGTATGGAATACCGGGACGCGTGGAAATGTTAATTTAAACCACATTTATAACTTTTCTTTTTTTGGCCGCCTATAAGAATATCTCTTGTTTTCTTATGGAATAGTCAGTGATTGTGATATGTTATACCGCATCTACAACTAACATGTCTTTGTATTGATTCTTTATAATACGAGTGTGATTCATATATTAACTAGAAAAGGAATTTTTTCAAATGACTGCATCTTTACTAACAAAATTCAAAACACTCAGCAATAACCTTTACTTAGATCCTACATTGTTTACGCATATCGACATGATCATACTCACACACAATTATGTCAATAATAATAAAGAGAAATAGACATTTTCAAAAATTCGTCAAACAATTTAATAATAAATTATTAATACATTTATAAAATGCTTGCAAACTTACTATTTGATCACAGCTTTAGCAACTCAACCCCCGGAAGTAAAACAACAAACTAAATCCGTCCAATGTGAAAGTGTCCAGTATTCCCTACCACAAAAAAATGATGAACTACTCGCTTTTTTACAACTAAGACATCTTTTTGCTTCAACTACACTACCACGTTAAAAAACCCAAATACACAGGCATTTTGGTACAGTGGTCATACTATTACAATAGTTAAGTCCACTATCTACTATTATACGTTTTTTTTGAGATATCCCTACCCAAATCCTCCTACAGAGCATGTGTCCATAATGCAATGAAATTAATAGGTTTCTCAATAGCAACCAATCTCGATTTAATATACACTATACCATCACAGATTGCTCTTCTTAAAATTGATCCAAAGGTTTTACACCCATCATGGCTAAATCTTAAGGATCCAGGCTGCAAACTTTCTGCTTCACTACCTTGACATGATAGTATGTAGTGTATAATTAGAACATTGTCGTCTCCTCTCTCCGGAGGATTTCTCATCTTGTTGTTTGTCGAATACAGTTACAGTGTACAAACTTTCCCCAGACAGACCACGCTAAGGCCGAGAGCGAGAATCGGCTCACTGAGCTATGAGCATGTCTCAGTCGAGTGGAGCTTTATTTCAACCTCAGTTCGATCTTATGTTAGCAGCAATGGACAGCTAAGCGGTCACATTGGATCCATGGTGAGCTGAACCGTCTGCCGGTAAATTCCTACTGTCCCGGGGTTAATATAAATTTCCTACGGGCACGCAGTAACCACCCATATTATATCTATATCTAATGGTACTAGATAGGTATATATATATATACAGTGGTGGCCAAAATTAGGTCACTCTTTATCTCAGTGCAACAACACCCAAGGGACATATTTAAATGATATTTTTTAGTTATTGATTTACATTTTTCAGTTTGACCATTTATGTAATATACTCCTTAATAAACATAGAAGTGTCTTGGATAATGTTGTCCGTCCGAAACGCTCCATCCACATTGCCTAAAGACGAAATTGATGATAAAGCCATTCGTTGGAGAACTCGCCAAGTCAGCCCTTTTTTTTTTTTGCGTTTTGTTACCGCCACCAATCTGAAAAATCTAAAAATCTGCCCTATCAGGATCCAATTAGAGTGGCATAAACCGTTTTTTAAAAATTGTTTTAAGCCGGCATTACGCTCCCTTCAAAGTATATATTTTCTGAAAGGAATATTCACTGAGGGATGTAAAAATGTCTATATCATAATAAATTCATTGTATTAGGGATCAAGTAAGTAACATCTTATGTGCGCATATGACAGTCTGTTTAAGAATTCATTTATTAAGGAAGGCCGGTCGAAATTTTATATTCAGAGCCGGCTACCTTAAGTCACCTCCTTTCTCCAAATGACCACTAGCTTTTCACCATATTTGAATTAACTCATGAAATTTCATATATAGGAGTAAATGTATCGTGCTAACTTTATTCCAATGGAAATCCTCCTTTCCGAATTCATAGGAAAAATAATCTTAACCAGCTCTTAAATTGGCAAACGCGTTATTTTGATTACTGTTGACGGCCAAGGGAGTACTTGCTCGCTCCCAAAAATCCATTCACATTACACTCCCATTTATGAGCCAAATTTTTCTGAAATCTTGGCATGATTGGGGGGACAGTACTAAGATTGTGAAATATAAATGCTTTTTGCAAAATTTTCTGCTAAAGTCTAGATTAACAGTTTTTGAGCTATTGGCATATGTAATGGCATTTCACGTTTTTTGCATTTGTACTACATGTTTAATTAACACGGGTCCTTTGGGGAAACTGAAAGCGCATAGCGCAACGATTTTAAAGCTGCGCCTTCCCTGTTTGTACGAAACTATATAAATTTGGTGTCACAAATATGCATAGACTCTATGCTATAAAGTCATGAAAGCATGTCGGACGCAAAAAGTTATTACCTTAAACTTACTTCGGCGAATGTACTAGGCACTGAGAAACCCATAGACTTATGTGTAGGCCTCGGGTGTTCTAATTAAGTGTGTGGCCACCACGTATTATATAATATTATATATATATATTATATATATTACCCACCCACCCGACCACCTCCCCATCCACTCTCTGCGCCAAGCTTCCTCCTTTTTCTTCCTTTCACCTCTCGGAGATTTAACCAATACTTTTGATATTTTTTAAATATTCTACATCTTTTTCATACTTACCCTTGTTTATGTTTCTTACCCAAACCCCTATTTTTATTTGTACTCATGAACTCTATCTTTTCTCGCCTCCCATCGTTTATTTCACTTTATCATTATCTATTTTGTAAAATAAAATTATGATATATTATGACGTTAAGAATGTTCTATACTCTGAAAAAGCACAACATAAAAATATATTGAGGAAATACATGCATCATAGCGGTTGTATTTTTTTCACTTTATAGGGGCATGTAATCTGACTCAAGTCCATGCTTTTTAACTTTTCTTATTTCATGTTATATACTTCTTCATTGCAACAATATAATTTATGCCTAAGATTGTGCTTTTAAATTTCAATTAATTGTAATACGTTGTTTTTAAGTATTAGTGTTATAATCATAGAATTGTATGTCACTATTTTGTTGTGTCATTCTTTCTTGTGCCTGAAAGAACCTGGAATTTAATTAAAATTACTGAATATTTGAGAATCTTGAATTGAAAATGTTTATGTAATATATGACTCAATTTGTATGAACAACTCGGAGAGACTCAAATATTTTTGGAAAAATATAATTGTGTCTCTACGGGGTTTTTTCATTCAAATTGTATTTCTTTTTAGTTTGGGTTAAAATTAAAACAGACGCTGAAAAATTATAGGATATATAGTGATGACGGCTATTCAACTATATACACGACA
>CALNVZ010002043.1:9326-38297 GCA_940671915.1 Paracentrotus lividus | reverse complement strand
TAATCTGGTCAATATCTATGAAAGCTCCCGTACACGTACGTGTAATACTCTATGATTATAGATATGGTGGTCTTATATTAACAAACAATCTTTCGGATTAAAACCCTAACTCCATTGTATTAAATGAAATGATATTGAATCAAATGTCAGTCTATATTGAAACATACGATTTTTAGCATCGTTTAATCCTCCAGGATCAACATAATATTTTACATTAAATCAAAGAAGAAAATCCTTTAAACTGATAGAAATTATGAGTCTGCACTATCCAATTCTCTTGAGGTGCAACTATTTCCTTCATTCTATAATGAACCATACGGATTGATTTTTTCTTTTTTTAACGATGCATTCGAATATTGTATCAATTATTTAGGAATTTCTTTTTTTAATGATGCAATGTCTGATGCAATAGTTCTGGTAAAATTTGATCTGATCCCTAAACCAATGCACCTATTTACTTCTGCATGAAGGGAGCTCAATAAATAGATAATAATAAATTAAAAAACAAATAGATAAGAATAAGTAATGAGGGATCTAAAAAAAAAAAAAAAAAGGAAGAAAAGAATAATAAAATATTGTTTTTACAAGAATCTATTACATGGTTCACGCCGTATTCAGGGGGGAGGGGGCGCGAGCTCAGGGGCGGCAATTGACCTTAGGGACGCCAACCGACCTTAAAGTAAGGGGCGACATATTGACGCTTACTTTGGGGCGCCAAATTGATTTTAAGAAATAAATAAATAAAAAAAATAATAATGAGAACAATAACTTAATACGCCGATAGACGGACATAACTACCCTGTGGCTGATATGCGACCTTAGGGAAGGCAGATGGCCATTTTTTGTTCTTTTTTTGTTTGGGGGGGGGGCAGGGCCGTTTGGTCCTTGATTAGTTTCATCAGCAGAGTCTAAAGTAGATACGAGATTAATTCATTTACTGTGGCTAACATAATAAGGTGAGTTTTGAGTTCAGTGTTAAATTTGAGTCTGTTTGTTGCACACTATTATTCTAGTCGGAGTGAAACGGCTACAATGATTTTGTTATTATTATTGTTTCTTTTTCCAATATTTTTAAACAAGTATTTTTTTTCATTGCAACACCCTCTACAAGATATCCTTGCCGATGTGACCAGACACAAAATGAGGTGTACGTTAACATGGTTAACCTGAAATAGCTCCAGGCCTACCTTATAGAATCATGAATCTGCCACTAACGATTTCCCACTGAGCACGGATATTAAAATACTAGCAGCGTAATAATGCTTACATGTATATTAAGAAATACACTTTGAAAAAAAATAAATCATATAGCTGCCAGGAACTGTATGAAAATGAAGGAATTGGAAAAACTAACTAATACTAAATAGATAAATAACTAAAGAGGAATACGGAAGCTTTTTTCTATTCTGAATTTAAGGAGTTGTAATAAATGTGGCTACAATGGTGCAGTGTTTTGTATAGATGGTGGTGGAGGGGGCATATATATTTTTGATATGATATTACAAATTTTCAGGTTAAACTTATTGCTAAACATTGCAGGTACAAAGTAATGAAATAATGCAATTTGATAATTCATATCTAATTATGTATATCTAGCCCTTAAGCAGAAAGAAAAAGTTTCTGCCTGATGCACTTAATCTTGAAAAGGAACACGTCCTCATCAGAGCAAAAATTTTGTTTAAGTATTATCAAAAGTAAATGCTTCTCCTCACCTACCCCTACATACCCCTGCTCCTGGAGCACTGGCGTAGAGTGGGACGCATTTTTTTTTTTTTTTGTTGAGAGGGGGGGGGGTGATGAACAGATCATGCCCCTACTGACTAATAAAAAAGAATTTATGCGTGATTAGGCCCATGCCCAGGAGCATCCATCCCCTTGGTTACAGCTCGTTGTTACAGCTCGTCTCTCTGAACACGTACTTGGATCTTTGATTGCCCGCGAAAATGAAATAAGGTTCGTTTGCCCGAATGAAATCGAGTTCAGTATTCCGAAGGTTCATTCATCCAAAAATGAAATACGGTTCATTTCCCGAAGGTACTTTTCGTCCGAAGCGGAAATAAGGTTCATATTTGTCCAAAAATGAAAATAGGGATTATAATTTTGTTTTAGACGAAATGAACCTTAGTTCCTTTTCGGGAATGACCCATATTTTATTTTAGGACCAATGCACCCTATTTCATTTTCAGAAGAGTGACCTTCGACTATTGAACCTTCGAAAAAACGAAACATTTTTCCCTTTCGGATAACGCGAACCTTCGGTCAAATAAACATTTGGAACAACGAACTCTATTCTGGTTTTGGACAAACAAACCTTCTGAACATCGAACCTTTCGGAACAACGAGCTGCACCCTCTTATCCCTTCTATCCTAAACCAACCAATCATTTAATCTCTGTTAGGGTGGCGGCCGAACCCGCATGTAAAAGGCAAATTAAAAATAAAAAAAAATTCCTGAATATCTGTCAAACTATTATAAACATAACACTCAATTTTTGGAAAAGGGAATGGAATGTCTTCTCAATTCACTCTGCACTCACTTTGTATGTTTGACCACCTTTGCATGTATTACAAAAATCATGAAAATGTCAGATTGCACAACCTGTAAACAACCTTTGGAAAGTGCTAAGACACCGTATGTTTATTTATATCAACAATCAAAATGATACATGTACTTATTTACTTGTAGATTCAATTTAATGTTATCAAATTTTACTGTTGAAACCGGTTGATTTAGGGTTTTAAAATGTGAAACGCATTTTTATTATTAGAAGACACCATAACCTTTTCCCAGGTCAGGGCAAGTGCTGGTGGAAACTGAGCTGAAGATGAGGTTATTTATCAGAACTTTTTTTTTTTTCTCTCTCTCTCTCCATTGACATTGTCAATTCAACAGGAAGAAAATAATTATTATCTGTTTTAATAATTTTTCTGGGTTTGCATTTATGCAGATGACAACTGGAATATTTTTTTCAAATATATAATATTAAAATAAAGGAAAATATATATATATAGACTTCTATATATATATATGAGAGAAATGGTCAATTTGCATTGGCCGATAATAGTCAATATATGACTGATTGCATTAAACCTAACGAAAGAAGAAGAAGAAGAACATAGAGTAATACACGTTCATGTACAGAGCTTTTTTATATAGCAAGATTGTCGTTCTTTCGGTGAATCAAGTTCACGATTTTAGGATGCTATAACTTTTTGTTAAAATGATATACGAACCTGCATTTCTCAAAAGATGTCGTGCACATATTGGAACAATTTCTAAATAGTTTCATACTGAAATATTCTTTACGCATTTTTGACAAATGCGAAGTATAAATTTTGATTACATTCAATTTTTTGAAAAAGATTATAAAAAAATGAACTTGTTTGGGCTGAATATTCATTTTTACCCCTCTAAAATTCCATCAAAAGAGGGTTTTAGCTTGTAGGCAATTTAATCCTCTTTTATATGATCTGAAATTCGGGGACGATATGAAAAAGTACCTACAAATTTCATCTCCAAATACTAATTTGTCATATAAAAGAAGGCAACTATTTTGGGCGCCCCTTAGATAAGAGGTGATCGCAACAAATTTCGAAGAACACACCTCTGAAATATTGTTTCCAAAGATATTTTTCTTTCGAAAAAACAAGGTGCACTTAGTTTGTACAATAACAACATTTTGAACCTTCATTTTGAGGGTTGGATCTCCCTTATTGTAAAATAATTGCTTTACAGAGGCTTCATTGAAGTAGAAATACATTGTACATGTATTTACTTAACCAAAATTATATAGGGCGGGACTGGGGTAATTATGGCCCGCCCCTTTTTCACATTTCTATTACTACTATTAAATTGAAAAGTCCATAATATTTCTAATTGTGTAAAAATACAGTATGTCTATATACGCTATAATATGCAAAGGAAAGTATAAACCTGTGACTTCTCATTTGCATATAAATATTACCAATTATGTTAACAACTTTGTGGGGCCATAATTACCCCCACGGGTTGGGGTAAATTATGGCCCCCTATTGTAATGACTGTAATGAATCAAGATATTATGCTAATTAATTATTGGTAATGTAAAATAATGTTGTGGGTATTTCCTAATACACTTATCAACCACCAACAATGATTTAATCAATACTTGGTTCAGCCAAAAATGTTTGAAATTTTTCAGTCATAGCAATACATATTATTTATGTACATAATCATAGAAGACAAGTTAGTGAATGTCCCCATCTACGCGTTATAACCTGTTTATGCATTGGGGGCCATAATTACCCAAGTGACACTTTCAATTTGATCCCGGTCTTTACAGCTTTACTATTAGAAGATATTCAGGTGGAAGTTTTTCTGTCGTGTCTGTTAGTTCCAATTGTTTTTCTGTTTCGATCAAAATTTCATCTTAAATGTTTTTAATTAATGATATCACACCCCAAATAAAAAAGCAGACTTTGCCACTTTCCAATGAACAGAATTGCAATTGCCGTACATTCTATTGCTCCAATAAGCACAAAATTTGTAGGTAAATGGCTTATTTTTCTCAATATGATAGTAGGAAGAGTTTAGCTAGGCATGTGTAAAATATTAAATTATCATTGTGCTATGCAGCAAAGAATTATAAGCTTCAAAGAAAATTACCCCAGTCCCCCTATTAAGATCTGTAAACAAGACATGTATCTTTAGTTTGTGGAATATTTTCTCAATTTATGGAGCCTTTCCATGAGTGCGCCTAAGACTCCATAATTTTTTTTTTAGCTGCCAGCTAAAACCATACCTTCTCTTGTTTGATGATTGGCGTAGCTGTTTTTCTCATTGTGCTTTGAGATGTTGGCAGGACCTTGGGCCCGTCCACTGGTGATGAAATTTATCATCTGACCTGGCTCAGCCTTACCAGAAAAGATTGTGGCATCTCCTGGTCGCTACTGCCCCGATGACACTTTCCAGTATATCATGCGACATCTAGGAATAATTAACATTGATTGAATGATGCTCAAAAGAGATAAAATAAACAGACTTGTAATATTTTTATTTATTCTAATTTTAAGAGTAAAGATTTGTACCAACAACCAGGTAAGAAAATAACATTTTCTGACTAACTCACTTTTTAAATTCTATATAATTAAAAGAACTTCTAATGCTTGTTCCAAACAGATTTGAATAGTCAAACTTTTTAAAAGTACAAATTGGGCCTAAATTAATTCTCTAAAAAAAAATAAAAAAATTACAAGATCCTGAATGTTAATCGCAACTTCGAAAATACCTCAAGTCCTAACAGGATAGGTTAACAAATTCAAAATTCAATTTTGGTCTGGCTTGACCTATTTTATCTAGATCTACGAGTAACAAAGTCTTGCCCTTGCATCTAAAAAAAGGAAAAAAGTTGAAAGTCAGAATCCCTTAGGTGTAGGTTGCGTAAATGATGACGCGTGGGCATCATCGCACTACACCTGGTTGTATATACAACTTGTCTTCTCCGACACTCGTCTCTGGCGTGATGAGAAGAGAATAATTTTTTTAAAATTTACCCTTACAATGAATCTGACAACTTTAATTTTATTTAATGGCTCTTAACATTTTTAAAGCATTAATCTTTATGATATAAGATGCACTGAAATAAAAGGGAGAAATGAGAGGAAAAAACTCACCTGATTTCACGTTCCCCGTATTTTCTGCCTCTCCAGTTAGTATGGTAACTTTGAGGGAAAAAAATGGAAATGGAAATAGAGATAGGTGCCTGCGATTGATCAACACCATTTGTGCGAGAGGTGTTATATGTAAACATCCCGTAAAATAAATACATGTTAACCTACCTTCCACACGTTAGTATTAATAAGGTGGTATAAAGAATTATAAGAAAAAACAAAAAACAAAACAAAACACAATAACAGAGATAGAAGGCCGGTAAGTAGAAAACTAAGTCAAAGCTTATAAAAAAAAACTTTTAAATGTCAGTCCTTTAATTAAATATTAGTAGATGGAATATGCATATGACGCTACACGATACAGGGGCAGATCCGGCATTCTCCAAATAGGGGGGTGGGGGCGGGGAAATAAAATCATGCCACATTTCCTCGAATCAGCTGTTTGAGTGCTAAGCGCCTCGGGGGGGGGGGTTTTTTTAGGCTAAAATAGCAAACTTCGAGAACTGTTTATTTTCATTATTTCACGAACATAAGCCGGGGGGGGGGGGGTTCCACTCAAAGAAAAAGTGCTAACCTAATGTGTGTCGCCCATCAATCCTGAAAAATGGGCCGCTAAGTCTCATTGCATGAAGTCAAAATACGAACCCCTTTTCAACGTCAGACTGAAAACTTCAAAGCAGTGGGCCAAGTAATTCGGCGCTCCTCAAAATTAACATGCTTGGGGCTTCAGCCCCCGCGCGCTACTTTTGTCAGCAAAACGTGTACAAAAACGGCAAAAAGATGACGCATACATTTGTGATTTTTAGGCCTGTCAGCCCCCCCACCCCCCCCACAGTTATGGGTCAAGCCCCTCCCTTTCAAACACCGCTTCCACGGCCCCTGTATCAAATGAAAAACAATATTTTTAAGCGTTTTTGAGTAGGCCTATATGGCCTCTTAAAACAGGAAAAAATTATCTTGTTATAACAAAAGAGCACGAGCGCGAGCAATTCTTTACAATTATTTACCTGAAAACAAGGCAATAAGTTTTGTTTTTTGCCATCCCTCAAGAAAATCATACCATAAACTCACTACAAATAAAGCAAAGCGTTAAGCGCACCCTCATTGTCATATTGTTTTTTTTTTTAGGTGTGTGTGTGTGTGCTATACCTCCAAAAAAGAAGCTGATCCTGATTACGCAAATCATAGATCGCCAAGTTATGAGCTGGAAAATCTTTGATAACTATTGACGCACAAAGCTTTGACGTTATGTCTTAAAACGACAATGAAAATATCTTCCAAAGAGATATGACTTAAAATGGGGCAATCTAAGCATCTGTTATTACTTATTTGTTTACAATTTTTTGGAGGGGGTGGGGAGGTATTTGTAATCATCATGAAGAGGAATGACGCCTATTGTTAGGTCCTGAACAAAGTTAACAAAGTAATGACGAGCGCAGAAGCAAAAGACTTAATTTATAAGATTTTAGCACTTTTTTAATAGTAATCCTCAGGAGCATGATTTGGTCAAGTATATGAGTGCGAAGCGCGAGCGAAAAAATAAGACCTGGCTTTATCTTCTTCATTTATTTTTCCTCGCATGTTTTAGCTTTTCATCTTTCTTTCTTTATTTTTTCTCCCCTCCTTCCTTTTCCCTTCTTTTCTTTCTTTTCTCTTCTATCCCCTTTTTTTTCTTCTTTTTTTTTTTTGCACCGCCAATAGGGGGGGGACCAATTCGGCCCCCTGGAATCCGCCAAAAGCAAATATTTTGATAAAGTAGCAAAATAATTTCTGTTTTTAATATTTGCCAAACGTGAAACATGGTATTCTTCTAACTTAGCGGCTAGTCGTTTCGATGCGGTATCAGCCAGCTATCGAGCTAGAAAGCGTAGCATATCCGTCATGCTAGCTGCCGACGAAGAGGGCGCCACCATTTATGAACGCCATTAATTACTGCATCTTTGGTCCGCTTAGAGCCAGTGACAGAAGAAACATATATAGAGCCGTTTAAAGTGGTGAATAACATAACTTTGATGAACATTTGGGGACAGCATTAAGAAGAGAGAAGGAGAAGAAGAGCATTAAGCAATTCAGGTTGATCCTAGTGAATTTCATTTTTTCTTCAATAATTAGTAGAATTTAAATAAATAATATGAATGATATCTGCTAGTAATCTACGCAGTCCCATAATATGTCTTAAGACGGTTACGTGATGACTGGCTCCACTTCACATCGTGGACAATGGAAGCTTAAAGTCGGACACTAGGTTGGTTTCACACCCTACCCGATGCAGGAAAGTTCTCGTAATCTCTGATCGGGTTTGAAACCGATCACACAACTACTCGTAATTTTGCAAGTGTAGAACAAACTACGCATAATATTCCCGAAGAATAAATTCCGTACAAATTAGTAGGTACTTTCGTTCGATACTAGTACGCATACGTTTTCGCCAAGGTCGCGGGAACTTTTGTAGTGTGAAGCAGACATTTACGGGAATTTTATATTCCCGCCTTCCTTTTCTTAGTATTTCTTTGTTTTTTTTTTTCCCTCTTTCCTATTCCACGGTAACTCCGCGTTACAAATAACCGGTACCTTTCATGAAAAGTCCTCTATTTTTCACAGCTGCAGGATCTAACAGAGTTACTTTTTGCACCATAATGAAAGGAGACCGACAGTGTGCCCCCACAAAAAAAAACGCTAATGGCATTTGATGGGTATAATATTGAAACTTACAATTATATTGTTTATGATCTTACACCACGTAAACTAGCAATCGTTTTCACAACTGGATGAAATTTTATGTGATATGGACCAAGAATCACAAAGATATGAGCATTTTGTCATTACACACATAGGAAACCTCTCCATCCAAGTTTGTAATTGAAGTAGGTACTGGATGTATCAAATAAAACAAACCCGAAGTTGATCATTATACTTTGAAAAAAAATTTCAGTAACAATTATGAATTTATATCATGTAAAAATGCAACCCATTTACTCATTTTAAATGATACCTCTCTCACCTCACCAATATCATGTATGCAAATGAACCCCATTGGTTTTTAAAATTGTCTTGTAAAATTGTGAGTGGTTCCTTCAGGCTCATTGATGATCAAAAGTGGGGTTCTTTAGGCACGCTTGAATAACACATCTCAAGGAAGCATGAAAGTGAACAATTCACAATTTTTGCAAAGACTTTTCAGACAATGGGGTTCAGCGATGCGTGATATTGGTGAGCGAGGGACATATCAATTAGAAATGGTAATGAGTTGCACTTTACGTGATATAAATTTCAGATCACGCTGAATTTTATTTCAATTATTAAATGATTCAAACATTGTGTTTCTTTATTCGATATACCCGGTATTCGGATGGAGAGGTTTCCTGAGTGCGATGAAAAAGCGATATTATTGTGATTATTGGACATATCAAATTAAAATTCAAATCAGTTGCAGAAAATGAAATTCTAGTTATGGGTGTAAAGATAATTAATATAGTAATCTGTAATTTAATATTATACCCATCTAAATTGCCATTAGCATTTTTTGGTGGGACACACTGTACACTAACCAAATGAATTAAAAAAGAAAATATTTGTCAATATCGTTCAGATTTTCTGGGTTTGTTAAACTTTGGTAACTCGCGTTACGCAAGAAAAGGACATGGTCAAAATCACGATTGCAGATAGTGTTTAATTTAATTGTTCCTAAAACAATACCATGTGGCAAAAATTTCCTATCATAAACTAACCTAGCATGTTCTAACCTATCAAGTGCATCAAAGTGGAAGAAAAAATGAATCAGGTAAAATACAGGTAGGCGTTGGATGTTGGTAACTCGTGTTAACAGGTTTTGTCCGTAAGAATATATTTTGAATTTTCATAGCTTTTCTGTGACTTCAGATTCGATTTTCATTGTTAATTTAGGTGTGACTTATATTCTGTTAGATTATCCAGTGAGAAAAATTGCAAAAGGAATTATTAAGGTCAAAGTCAAATTTTTTTTTCCAAAATTGCACTGTAGTCCCACGTGCTTCCAAACTATGATAGTGGGATTCTCCCAAGGCATACAATTTGAAGTAAAATCAACTCAATCTGTGTGCCCCCAATGTAATAATAATTTTCAGAGAATTTAAAGCCCAAGTACTACGTGAATTTTAGATAAGCAAAAAAAAGAAAACAAATGTCCTCCTGACTGTGGAATGGCCCTCTATGTTTTTTCCCTCCATGGCTACTCTTCGATGTATTTTCTTTGTGTTTTCCCTCTTTCTTCTCTTTCCTGTCATGTATTTCTCTTGTTTTTTCCTTCTTTTCTTCTCTTTCCTTAATGTTTTCTTTGTGTTTGGCAGTTCGCAAGGTAACGGAGTGACATCCAGAAGCAACATTTCAGCATTCAATACAAATTTTCGAATCCATAATTAATCTTTATGTACAAGAATGGTTATGACCCTTTTTTTTTGGTAACCCTTTTTTTTTCATTTTCAAAATGATAAAAAAAATTTATAAGTGATGCTCTTAATGAGATAGAACATGGTTACGGGAGTGACGTAAATGACTGCATTTGAACAGAAAACATTTGCATAAACCTGTAAATTAAATGGCTAACAATTTTTAGTTATTGATGGATTCATGTTATTCTAGGTAATAATATGCCACCTTCATAAGAAAATTGGTTGAAATTTTTTATTATAACTTAAAACTTGAATACCATGTCCCGGTGCAGTGACTTACTGTTCTTCTTTTAGTGAGGAGAAATGGCGGATAAAGAAATTTTAATGCCAGAAGTTGTTGAGTAGTTGAGATAATTACATTAAGCCAAAAAAACTGCAAAAAATGACCTAGAATATAAGAATAAGAGGGCATTTATAAAGCACATAATCCATAATTGGCCATATTCAAACTAAGTGGGACATTTAGCGTGAAATTTTAATGTGGCGATGTGCCTTTGAATGCAAATTAGGATCTGAATCAACACAAAATTCTTTACAAATACAACCACATTATTTAAGTTCAAACATTATGTGATCCAGTTTTTCTTATGCTGAATAATTGATCAAAGCAAGAATTTGCAATATGGAGCTATGGTGCTTTAAATGCCTCTTATTCTTATATCTAGTCACTTTTTTCAGATTTTTTTTTTGCTTAAAGTAATTTCCCATTGACTACTCTGGCATGGCTATATTACACCAGGTAATTTGGATTAAGTTATTTATTTGAATTGTTGCATGTAGGCACTGTTGTGTCAACTCACTGACACATAGAGGTGGACCATTTTCCCAGAGGGAATGATTGAATAAACAAATGTCACAGAGAATACATGTAACTATTCATGTACATACACAGCACTTATGTCATTTTCGCCGAAATCAAGATCACGACTTTAGGAGGATGATATAACTTTTGGTAAAAATAATATACGAACCAGCAGTTCTCACAAGATGTAGTGCATATATTTAAAAAGTTTTCTAAAAAGTTACGATTTTAATTTTTGTACGCAGTTTTGACAAGTGCGAAGTATAAATCAAGATTACATTCATTTTTTTTGAAAAAAAATATGAAAAATTAACTTGTTTGCGCTAATCATCCATTTTTACTTCTTTGAATGCCATCAAAATAGGTTTCAGTCTGTGGGCAATTTATTCCTCTTTAATATGATCCACGTTTTAAAGCAATTTGATATATCAATCAAAAGTTATCTTTAAAACATTGTTTGACATAAAAAGGGCAACAATTTTGGACGCCCCCTTTAATTTAGAGGTGATCGCAACAAATTTTGAAGAGCACACCTCTGAAATATGGTGCCCTATAACATTTTCTTTTAATAGAATAAACAAGGTGTGCTTACAAAAAAAAATGTAGTTTGTACAGAAACAACATCAAAATCGTTAACTAGGCATCTTTTTCAGGTTTGGATCTCCCCTTAATGGTAGCCTGTGCTTACAGTGCTACAATGTACATATTATTTGGCCACTAAACTACACATAAAGCTCCTGCAACTCTCTATTTATTGAGAATTGTCAAAATTACCCCCTGTTTGTGGTTGTTGAAGGAATATATACATGTAGATCATGTAAAGTCACACTTGAATTCAATAAAGTGCATCCTGTAATTACACACAGTCTCATTGATAGACTTCTCAATGGTGCACATCCCCTAGGCAGGATTTTACCAAATGACATAATGTGTAATATACTAGGGGGGGGGGGCAAGAAAAGTAAGGATATATGAAGATTTCATTTTTTATTATTTTCCCCCAACTGGCCATGTTTATAAAGCTGATATTCAACCTGGTGTATAGTTTTGGTAACAAAAAAATGAATCAGCACATTACCGATCACATATAGTCTCATGTTGTCCACAGTGCACTATATGGCCATGCGTTTTGAATTGGGCCAGTAAATAGATGGATCTGTGACATCTGTGTGACACTTTTGCGTACATTCCTTTAATTTTCTCAGCTGATATACAAGCAATGATGTTGTATTTTAGGTCAAAATAAAGCTTATGGTGAGAGTAATACAGTCATTCCAAAAAGTTTTCACAAATAATGTTGATTATTCTTCTTAATTGATAATTCTTCTTAATTAGTGGTTAATTAGCAGCATGTGAGGGGTGGAAGAGGATCAGGATGTGGAGGATCAGGAGGTGCAAATTCTACTGGAAGCACACTGATGAACTGCAGTCACCATAGATCATACTATTGTGGATTTTTATAAATAATTAATCATGATTATACCTATTTTATTTTAACTTCAACTAAAATTTAGTGTAATTAAGCTTAATTATTAATTAGTTTTTACTAATTAAGCCCAAGAGCAACATACCTGGCTGCATGATCGCGCGAGCAAACAGTGTCTCATTCTTAGCGATGTGTAATAACTACTTCAGTTAAGGTTACTTTCAAGACTTAAGAGATTGTTTGAATATGAAATATTTAGAAAGAAAAGTATTCAAATATCATAATTCTTTAGTAAAACAGTATAACCAATTAACAAATAAACAATTAATTATTGTGATTTTAGCATGCGGACAATGGGTGATAATTATGGCAAATTTAAAGATAGAAATTACTAGTCTGGTGCCCGAGGATGCATTTTGATGTTGTAAATTTATCTTTTAAGAATCAATTTGTTAACAGTTAGTTTTCCTTTCTGTTTCCTGAATAATTTTGTGTGTTTTAAGAATTCATTTTGGCAAATAATACAATTCTCAGATAATATCTAGAAATACTCCATTGTGAAAATTATGAAAAAAGAGGCTCGCACAATATTATTTTAATAACCTTAGACCCTGAAATGTCATGTATGTCTGAAAAGCTCTGAATGAAAGGAATCCAAAAATGGCACTTTTAAAGGTGTGGGGTACACCAATACGACTTTTTTTCTGTTTCAAAGTTTGGTATTTGTTGCCATGGTTTTTAGGTATATTTGGTTCCATAACTTCGTATGCTCACACCCAATGTTATTTTTAAGCACTTTTCTGAAATCCTCAATTAATTTCCTTTTTAAAAAATGTATACTTTTTTGTATAATGGGTGTAGTATTTAAAGTTACAGAGATTCAGATAAAAAATGACAAAATTTTCATGTTGCAAAATCATGTCACACGAAACTGGCCCAATTTAAAATGCATGGCCATGTGTGAGAGATCTTGTGATATTTCTTTCATGATTTCCGGTGAATTTCAATGAAAATGTTTGAAAGAAACATAATGTAACGGTTGTTTGAGACCTCTACTGGGATGGGCGCTCGCCAGAGAAGAGAATCCCCATTGGTTTTCCACGTAAACCCTTACTCAACGCTAAAATTTGTCGGTTCCCCGGCTTTCCACGTTTTATACTTATATTGTGAAATAAACACACTTATTAAAAAACAAGATTTCAAGTAATATAATTTTCTTTGTTATAGTTATAGGATTCAATCTTTCATAATTTCTAACTGAATCCAAATGAATTCTCTCCTTTTCCCAAAACTATACACCAGTTGTAAGCAAAGCATATGGGGGAAGGGGGGGGGGTGGGTGGGGGGGGGGGGGGGGGGTTACACAATGTAGGAAGGCATCTTAAAAAAGCCCTGCTGTTTAAGGAGAAAATATTGTCAACAGAATTGGAAAACTTGTATTAAACTTCACAAAGTTTTGTTCATTATCTAAATTTCTGCAAGTTATTCTTGATCTACATTTGCTTCTCTCATTTTGTGCCTATATTAGTCAAACCTAGCCTCAAAGTTAAAGTGGAAATTGCTTGATTGTTCTTGTTTAGCATATCAATATCTTTGTTTTCTTTTCTTCAATTATTACATTTATTTCCAGATCAAATAGAGAGTATTAACAGGGAAATGTTGGCATTAAAACAGCAAGCCTCCAACAATCAATTAGGTAAGTCATGTTTATACACTGTCTGTTTTATGTGTTCAGTACAGTTGGTCAACATCTCCTTCTTGCTATTATCATACCTACAAATCATTTGGAAAGAAAAGCCTGGGGGGCATTTCATCAAAGGACTTGTCGGACGTTTTATCCGACAAACTGTTATAAGCTACTGAAATGCTTGCATCTGATTGGCTGAGAGCAAATTTGACGGATAAAATGTCCGACAAGTCCTTTGATGAAATGCCCCCCTGGAGTACTACTTCTAGGAAGCCACAACAGTCAGAATCTGGAAATGATTTGAGGCCGCTCAGCCCTAAAAAATAATTTTGCAAAAATAAGAACGTGCACAGTATTTTATTCTACACTACTACACTGACACCACCAAATTGATGTTTAATCCCTCTGGGCAATTCCACGGTTATTCACATTACACTTTTAGGTGTCAATTTTGTAACTTGATGGTACCAGTCTTATAAGAATGAGTCTTTCTTTAAAGTTTATATTTTGATTTAAACCTGACAACAGTAGCTTTAAAATAACAATATAAGAAATTTTGCAGGCTTCGTCCTGTGAACGTCATGACGGGGTAAAAATCGGTTAGACGCATTACACAAAATGGACAAGGGAAAAATCCACTTGTTACAAATAAATATTTTGCTCAAATCATAACTACTTTTGCCAGTTTTATTCCTTGCATCACCTATCAAACATACTTAAGTCGCAAGTCAGCTATTTAGATTAGGTAAACAAATTAAAGTATTCTTTAAAAATCGTAAAAATGTCGGTTAGCCGCATTACAGGATTTTTGGTGCGACTTTTTGGGTTATTTCACCCCTTTGTCATGAATTGAATGTCGTTATATACCTCAATTTAAGAAGCTTTAATGATCCTGTCTTCTGATTGGTTGAAAGTCAGTCATGTTCTGAACTATGACTGCCATAGTACCCTTTTCCCGGTTTTACCATGACATAGTATACAAATATACAATGACAATCGAGGATCTGGTTAAAACTATTCGCATCGAAGGAACATCACATAGTACTATTTCTCTCGAGGGCCATCGGCCCGAGAGAGAATAGTACTATGTGATGTCCTGAGTGCGAATAGTTTTAACCTTCGAGAATGAGTCATTGTATATTTGTATTATCCCTTCCACCTTTTAATTTTTTTAATGAACAAAATTATATAGTCTATGCTTACCTTTCTTCTGGATCCAATAAGTACAAGTACTTACAAAGCGCCCGTTTTTGTTCGAGCACCGACGAAAAATCTTGCGAGCGCTGAATCGAGTGATTTGATGTCGATCTCATCACAACTCACACCATCAATTTGTGAACAAAATCTACGGAATATAGATACAGCATACTTAATTTGTTTCTGAGTATTAACGCTGTCAGTCGAGTTCATGAAATCCACAATTTCCTCGTCATTATACTGCTGAAATCTTCCGTTATTACCATCAATCTGGCAACTAGTGGAGGCAGCCATTTTGTCTCTGTTTACAAACAAAAATCAGCTGTTGCACACCTGGTCAGTGCATTCAGCTCGCCAAAAGTTTCCCGTGGCATGCGCGCATGCAGTGGAGAATTCAGGTAAAAGCAGCAGAGTAGCACCGCTCGCGTGCGCAACTCGTGAATAGGGTGGGGGGGTCGAAAAAACGTATAGTCCAGTTTTTCCCTTGGGAAAAAATGTACTATGCGTGACGTCATGAAGAAAAACGAACTATTTCTCGAGAAACGTTTTTCTTAGTTAAACTATTCTTTTTCTCCTTGTGTACACTCTCAATGGAACAATCTTAGATAAGGGATATAATTTGTTTTACCATGACATGGTTAATTTCTTACAGTTCTTTTTCCATGGCTAGCACGATCCCAGTTTGTTTACGAGCAAAAAGTTGCTCTGTGCGGTTGTGTATACCCTAATTTGCAGCGCGAATGGGTCGATAACTTTAGACAGCTTGTGCGTCAATGCATGGACGCGCAGCAGCGCAGACAAATGTCATAGTTGGCGTGGAATCGCCCCCTCTGTTGCTTCCAAAACGCTCTGCAGATGCGATTGAATATATTTCTACGAGATACAAGGTTGTCTGCTGCTGTCCTTGTTAAATTTTTTGTTTTAATTAAAACGTTGATTGATCATTATCAAATAAAATTGTCCTCTTTCATGCAGCTGTAGCCGATCAGCAGTCACGAGCCAAGGAAATAGAAAATGCCATTGAGCAAGCAAAGACTGCAACCGAGCAGCTACTCTTTCAGAAAGAACAGTGAGAAACAACTGGTGAAGAGACTAATCAGTGCAAGGAACAGAGAGAATGTAAGCTTTACTCCAAGGTTAAAGACCTTGGAGTAAAAAATGATATTGAAAAACTTTACTTTTTTGGAGAGCTTGATTGTATATTTCATTGATATAATTATGTCTTGTTCAGATGGCGTTGAGAAGATATTATCTAATAACATTTATATCTAGTTCTTGTTGCAAAGATTAAATTTAAATGAAATTTGTAATACATATATGTCCTCTTTTTGTTCCAATTATATTACAATAAACCTGTGTCAGGGATGTTCGACCAAGTCATAAAGGAAAACTGTACTGACTTCAGCCAAATGGGATGCCCACAATTCTTAGGTTTGACTGTATTTCTCATAATCTCAATAGAATGTTGCAAACATATCTTGCATATTAAAAATGCTTGTTATAATTATAATAAGGATGACATATACATGTATCTGCATATTTTCAACTTTAGTTAATGAAATTGAGAAAATAATTTGTGTATATCCCATTTGATTCTTTATATTTAAAGCTGTTCGTAATTGTCACATGAAAAACAATTACTTTGCAAATTCACCCATCAAAGAAACTTCTTTAGGTATATATCTCACAAACGTGAAAAACTAACAGGTCAAAAGATATATGTTCTATGATTAATACTGATGTATTTAATTATTCCAAATCTTTGTCTTGTTATCCTTTTTTATCACATTACTAGTACTTCCAGATAAAAAGCAAAAATGCTCTGACAGTCACAAATCATATCATTAAAAAAAAGTTCAATGTTTTTTATTAGCATGTACATGACTTAAAACTCACTTTAAAATCTCAGAAAGCGCAAAAAAAACAGATAAAACAGCCCACTTACAGTGTAAAATTTCATTGAGAAAGCTGTCTCTGCACGAGCTATCGATAGTTCAAACGATCATCATGTGTGCACGCACATAGTGAACCCTGTTACAAGAGGCTTCTGTACAGCAGGCATGGGAAATGCCGCTAGCACGGAAAACAAGAGAAATTCATTGGAAAAATCAAAGGAAGGACCGTTTGACTGTTACTCTTGACAAGCCATTTCTATACCTCTAACATCTAATTGTTTGTTTATTGGGGACGAGATATCAAGGACATATGGATAGACACATAACTAAACAGCTATAAAATGCCAAAGACTCTGATTTAACGACACATATTACCCTCAAATATAGGGGAAAAACGAGGTAAGTTTCGATAACAATGCCTCAAAATGAGTACTAGAACTTCATAATATTTTCAGGGGAAATTTCTGGGTTAAGGAGGTTGATAATGAATAAACATGACTATACATAATCAATAATTCTGGGGCAATTACAAAATCGAAAAAAACTCACCAAATCCTTGGCGCAGCATTCGCATTTCCCAGGCGATATCGGAAGTGTCTTTTGTTCTCGAGATACCGATTTTTGTGTACCAATTTGCATGTGTGCGGAGAGCGCCATCTAGCATTTGTGGGGGTACCTAACATTACAATACACCAGCAGATAAACAAACAATCATCATTCCAAAGTTTGTCTTGCTATCCTTCTCTATCACGTTTCAATATACCACAATACAAACAAAATTATTATCATATGAGAACAATGAACTGATTTATAAAAAATATACCTCCTTCAAGTTTTAAATTTCATAACCGAACCGCATTACATCACTAACATCATGAACATAAACTCTCACAGAAGTAGATGCACTTATAGTCTCAAAGATACCGCTCAAAATTGTTGCAAATGTTTAAATGTTTCATAATTTGGTGTCTCATAATTTGATCAATTAAATGCTTGAATACGTCACCGCTTGAGAGATGATTTGATGTTGAGAGTCCTTTATGGAGTCACTGAAGCTGAAGCTATGTCGTGACGAACGTATTGGACTTCTGTGCTGTTGAGTTTACTGGTTGAATCTCCATAGCTTTGACGTTGTTGAATCAGAGTTGGTGGGGTCGGCTCCTGCTCCAGATTACATCCCATCTAAAAAAAGATTTCATAAACAATTTCTACTATGCGGTTCTTGATTAACTAACCACTTATTATATCTGAAATGGTTCACACAAATGATCCTTTCTTACAAAGTTCCATCTGCAGATTTCCTAGATTCTGACTTAAAGTGACATTGTTAAAAGTTCAAAGATAAGACTTTACTTAATATAATTACTAATACCTCAATAAAAGCTATCACATGACCACATATGCGTGCAAACCGACCATAGAACGGATCCACGCATTCCCATCGGCCACCGATTCCCTTTTTTTTTTTGACTTAGAGAGTCTAATTACAAAAAATTTCCAATTTATTTCATACTCACCTGATCTATCACTTTACCTGTGTATTTTGGACTGGATTAGAGATGATGTAGATGATTCAAAATGTAGACATATCAGTCCGTTTCTCTCCTCCTATCAGCAATCAGTGAATGAGAACGGACTCGAGTACGCACCAGCTAACTGTATGTTGAACGACGTTGAGGGCTTGCACCCTATAGAGCTTGAATAACAAGAGGACAAAACCCATTCAGTAAAGCATTAGAATACTACGATAATATTTGTGATTGACTATCGTGTAATTGACAATCTTTGTTTACGAATTGTAAATAAGATTGACCCACGGAACTATATTGGCCTCATAACGGACTAGCTTTCTTCCAGGCCCAAAAGAAAATTTTTTATCGAATGGATTATTCAGGTAGTCCCAACCAATACTGATCTTTACGAAAGATACAGTGGCGGATCGAGTATTTCACAAGAGGGGGGGGTGCAAAATTTGAATTCTACATTTCTGGTACACCCATTTTCTCCCCTGTCACATATTCCCCTTTTTTGTCTTTCCTTTTTTTTTTTTTTTCTCTCTCTTTTTTTCTTTTTGGAGGGGGGGGGGGGTAGATAAAGATGTTTTTTGGTTTTTTTTGCCCATCATAAATAAAAAAAAAATCGAGCTGGTCCGTTTTCGACTTTACTTTTCTCTTTCTCACTTTTTTTTTTTGGGGGGAGGCGGATGATTTATGATGGGCAAAAAAAAAAAAAAAAAATCGGCCTTTTGCCCATCAAAAAGGTCATCAAGTATTGGCCAAAGGGGTTAGGTTCAATTGGTAAATTTGGCTGGTCGCCCATTTTTTCCCTTTTTTTTCTCTCTTTTTTTTTTTTTCATTTTTTTTTTTTTTTTTGGAGGGGGGGGGGGGTGGTTTGGGAGGTAGATGTTCATTTTTTTTGCCCATCATAAATCATAAAATCATAAATAGAGCTGGTCTCCATTTCCACCCTTTTTCTTCTTCTTCTTTCTTCTTCTTTTCTTTTTTTTTTGGGGGGGGGGGGCAGGGGGTAGTTTAAATTGTTTTTCGGCCTTTTTCCCATAGTAAAGGTCATCAAGTTTTGGTAAATCTGGCAGGTCGCCCATTTTCTTCCTTTTTTTTTTTATCGGGGGGGGGGATTGGGAGGGGAGTAGGCGTTTTGGTCCGATCGCCATTTTTATTTATTTTTTTTTTGTAAAGGGGGAGGGGGTAGTGCCGGCTGGCCACCCTGGATACGCTGCCTGAGATCATCAAATTTCTGCACAGTTTTTTTCACCTGATCGTGTAGGAAGTCCCATTGGTGGCGGAAAAAAATGTTTGAGTGAATAAATTAAGACGCCTATATACGAGGCTAAGCTCTCGAGAGAAAAATTCTCTTTCCTGCAAGATCTCACACGGAGAACACACTACGCAAAGCGGTGAGCTTTTTCCCAGTTTTTTTTACATTTTTTAAAATTAACAAAAGTAAGATATAGCATGTAATATAGAGCTATATCTCAACTTTTTATATAGGACAAATTTTGAATAGTATACTACGTCTGATGATTTAAAAAACAAGGCAGAAAAATCATGCTTTTCAGGGGTGAGCGTCCGCCGTGTATAGCTACTGGCGGTGCAAGGTCAATAATAATTGACCATGCAATAAGTGTAAGTGTAACATGACCTGATTTATTGTCAGATTTAGATATATACACATTTATTTAATAACTTGATAACTTCAAGATAATTATGAGAATTAACTCACCATGGGCTCTTTAGAAATACTAAAAGAAAGTCATCGTAATGAAGATGAAAATGCCTGTCATGATAATTACCGGTCTTCCCTCTGCCTTGAAATTAAGTTGAAACAAACTCTTATACATGTAACTCAGGTAGAAAAACTCATGTTGAATAAAAAGTCAAAATTAGAGAGGCCCTTGAAAAGGTACCTTCCTCTCTACAGGCTGGGTGTGTCTGTTCCTAAAATCTTTATCTACACTGTACATGCTCAGTTTAAGGAGCATAATTAATTTGATTTGCAATTTACCACCTGAAAACTTTTATTAAACAAAGCCTATCCTGGGCTGAATAAAACTAAGAATTACTTTGAAAAGCCTTTCCTCGGCTGAATAGAATGCGGATGTATTTAAACTAGCTCCAATATTGTAGACAGACCACTTTCACACTATAAAGGTGAACTTGGTCACACTTTGTGCACACATCTCATAATGTGAAGACCCTTCACACTCTAAATCTAAATCTCTTCTTTACTTCCTTTTATGCACTTACACACACAGCTCACAGAACCTATAACGCCTGCGCACACCACACGATGGCACAACTAATTTCCTCTTGTATCCATAGAAACAAAATAAGTGAATACAATGTCACTTCCACTGTGACAGTAATGTAACTCTTAAGAATGACTTGGTAAAACACCCCACGATACGTTTTTGTATACTGTATTATTAAGATTGTTAGTATGCACACTTTGATTCTCTATCTTGAAGTGACTGAGGCGCAGGAGCGTGCAACCAAACAGAGGCTTGAAGCTCTGAAAAAGCTGAGAATTACTTCAAAGACATCATGGCCTGGAGTTCAGGAAAATTGATGGTGAGAACTCAATATTCATTTAAAGTTACGTGTATCTACATGTACAGCTCGGCACACCAAGCTCTCTTTCTTTTCTTGGACAAGAGCATCATTTACATTTGTAACAGAAAACTTTTACTCAGGTGTCATTTAATTCGAGCTACCGATATACTTCCAGCTGGCGAGATTACCCAACATGCATCTTGATGAGTAGACAACTCCACTTCCGGCTCCATAGCAGTAAGAGATAATTATGATCAATAGGCGAGCTTGTAAGCTGCGCACGTGTTATCTTCACAATTTTCTGGCACAAATTGAGCGGTGTGTGTGTTATAATGAATACGATGAGTTCAGTCATCGCGTGACAATAACTGATAAAAAATAGCGCAGCTAGCTGTGCGCGCGCGTGAATATTAAATAGGCCTAAAATAAGTACGTGCGCTAATCGAGCAATTACCATTATTTGTTTTTATTAGGGGACGTCAAACAAAAGAGATATCTTTCATTAAGAAATAATTAAAGTCGATTTTATTTTTTATTTTTCGGCCTAACAAAAACATAACTACGACGCACATAAGAAATCCAGTGCACCTTAGCACTCTCCTAACGGTGAAATTTGAAGGCAAAAAGCACCTATAAATTTCAGCTAAATTAATCTGTCGTATACATAATGGCGCTTATGCATGCTGCTACCTAGCGGAAGTGGAGCTGCCGACGATTGACCTTTGACCCTTAAATTTGGAGATAATATCGATACTATCGAACAATATCGATGAATTTTCTTATTTCAATCGCTCGAATTGCTGAGATTGTATAAAATAGAGTTTGTTTGTTGTGTTATTTCTTATCACACAAAGCGAGGAAACACACCAACTGAAACTCTTTGATGAAAAAGAGTTGGTCTAATAATTTTTTCCCAGGTGTATGATGTTATACATCCTTTAGACAATTGCCCCCCCCCCCATTAGAATTGCCTCAAGAAATAGGGTTAGGGTTAGGGTTTGAGGTAGATTTTTGGCAGGAGTAGTTGTCTTCTTTTATACAGTACACTCCTGTTATAACAAGCTTTGATGTGACCAGATTTTGTTATGATACAATTTTCCTGGTCCAACTATGGACATATGTGGATGTGTATTTGATCAGTTTTAGATTCTGTTATCTTTGGCATGGTCTTGAGCATCTCATTATAGTGAAAATAATAATATCTTGACACAACTTAACTTGCCCTTTACTATGGATCCCAGAAAAGAGATGTCTTTTTCATATCTTCTGCATTCTATTTGTCTATATATTCATTGAGAACAGTCAACTCTCAACCAAAAGAGCATCGCTTGAGACCTTGCTGTCACTCTGCAATTCTCTGGTTCCAATTTCAAATTTTATACAGACTAGTTTATGACACTGACTCAAAATTTTGGAGTAAGGTATATATGTAGGTTGGTGCAGTTATCCTGGTACTTGTGTTCATAGGTCATTGTAAACAATGAGTATTTCCTCGCAACCTCTGAAAAAAAAATTCATACACAAAGTTCCTCGTATGATCAACAACTATTGGTTCCTCTATCATAACATTAAACAGGCATCACGCCAACGTTCTCGGAAAGCCTTCTATTGGTAAATCATTTTCATCTTTCTAAGGGTTGCTAAGCAGATATGACATCACACCTCTCCCTCCTATTATTAACATTTTGATTCACTACCAGGTGATCATCTTTAATTTGTTTTTAGCAGTGCTGATTCCAAACTCATGATACAAGCTTCTATCTGACCATCAATCAAGATTAATAATAGCCAGTATCAAGATCCTTTTTTTATGTGGCATGCTGTAGTTTGTAACGCTGACTGTCTACCTATCGGACTTATAAATGATTTGATATTTCTTTACCAGGTGATCATCTTTAATTTGTTTTTACCAGTGTTGATTCCAAACTCATGATACAAGCTTCTATCTGACCATCAAGATCAATAACTAGCAATATCAAAATCCTTTTTTATGTGGTGCACTGTAGTTTTGTGACACTGACTTTCTATCTGTATGTACTGGAATTACAATTATACAAATGGTTTGATTTTATTTCGTTACCAGGTGATCATCTTCAATTTGTTTTTACTAACGTGGATTCCAAGGCTCATGATAGGAGCTTTTATCTGACGATCAAGATTGATAACAACCAATATCAAGGTGAGTAGTCTAGAAATTAACACTTTCTAACTGGTTTTATCCATTTTACTTTCTTTGTCTATTTGAGATATTGCCGATGAAGTTGCTAAAATACAAAGAAAATAATAGACATTTTGCGTTTGTTTTTTATGCAAAATAAAAATTTCACCATCATTATTTTGAGATGAAAGGGGAAGGCCCTTTTTTTTTGTCCTATGTAATAGCAGCCAAATGTTAAAATTGGTTTTTAACCCATGTTGCAATGAAATCTTTTAAATTGTACTGAACATAAACTTTATGGATACCCAGTAAAAGATGAACAAGAAGCAGATATACAGTGTCCCCAAAAATTATTTGTACACTTTGAAAAAATGAAATTAAACCAATCAATGTTGGTTTGAAATTTCAATTACTATTTATATCAGATGGTAGGTAATGTCACCATCACCTGAACCCTAAATCTCAAATGTTCCGTCAGTCTCGGAAGTTCTAGGCCGCCATTTGCAATTTTCATGGCCCAAAAATTATTTGTACACTTTAGAAGATGGGTTTTTAAAGGAGTGTTTAAAGTTTTGGGGGGCCTTTTTTGGCTTCAAGGGCAGTGATCAACCTCCTTGGCATACTGTCGTCCAATTTAACACTCATTTCACCGCCAATACAATTCCATGTTCGCTGGAGCGTGTCCTGGAGCTGCTGGAGGCTTGATGGTGAGTCTTGAGGGCACTGTCACTTTAGATCACCTCACGTGTGCTAAATGGGGATTAAATCTTGGATCTGAGGTGCCTTGTCTAGCTTCTTAACAAGTTTCTGCTAAAATAATGCTTTAAATATGCTTGCTGCATGCTGGGTCCCTGTTATGTTGGAAAACAACTGTTGAAGACCAATAAGCCTTTACGCAAGTGAGGAGCCTCTAAGAGGCAAAATTAGTTCCATGGACATCAGTTTTCATGAGATGATATTGATGGACAGACAGTAAGCAATGAAATATAGCAATTTGCAACCAAAGAAAATTGCATCCAAGGCCACAGAGGCTGAGGAATGACTGGGTGCCCTCAAGAGTGTCTGCAACAGGCTAAATGGCTACATGACTATAGGTGGAATAATGGCAAGAAAGAAGCCAAACGTAAGGGACAGTATCAAAGAAGCGTCACGCTTTTACAAAAACATGATAACAAGCCTGCGGAGTTCTAGCACTCTGTCCTAAGACCTAAGTAGTGCAAAAGTGATTGGATATGATGCACGGGACCATGTGTGTCTTGTAGTAAGCTTTCAGTCAGTCATGCTTGGAGCCAACAGTGAAGCACAGTGGAGGATGCTTCATGAATTTGGAGTTGTATGGCAGCAGTAGAGTTGGAGAGATAAATTTCAGAACATGGCATCATGAATGCTGAAGCCATGAGGATATTCTTGCCCTTCAGAATGGCTCATATGCTCTCATCTGCTTCAAGTCTGAATGGTCATCAATTTACGGTCCAACATAACATTGACCCTAGTACATATCAAACCATATAAAAGCAATATTGCAACGTAAACATGTTAACTGCAAGAAAGGGCACCTCGCAGCCCAGATTTAATCCCCATTTAGCACATGAGAAGTGATCCGAAGCGACAGCGCCCTCTAGACTGACCATCCAACATCCAGCAGCTCCAGGACACGCTCCAGCGCACTTGGAATGGTACTGGCGGTGAAATGAGTGCTAAATTGGACGACAGTATGCCAAGAAGGTTGATGACTGCCCTGGAAGCCAATTAAAGAAGACCCCCAAAAACTTTAAACACTCCTTTTAAAACCCATGTTCTTAAGTGTACAAATAATTTTTGGGCCATGAAAATTGCAAATGGCGGCCTAGAACTTCCGAGACTGACGGAAATTTTGAGATTTAGTGTTAAGGTGATAGTGACATTACCTACCATTTGATATAAATAGTAATTAAATTTCAAGCCAACATCAATTTATTTAATTCCATATTTTCAAAGTAAATCAATAATTTTTGGGGACACTGTACAATCAGGCCATAGGATAGTAGACAAAGTTTGTGTCAGATAAGTTAATCATTTTCTATTTTACCTACCTACGCTTCTGCCTCAGGCTGGATCCGTAACTGAATGGTTACGTACGTCTACAATGACAGCTATTAATGGTCAATTCTCCAAATTTTCCATGTACCATGTTTAATCATGATGATATCATAATACAAATAGAGGTATTTATCACATCTCCTTCATTTATTTATTTTTATTTTTTTTTTATTTTTTTTTGCAGAAGCAGCATAGATATATTTTTCTTGAACTATTCTTTAGATGCAGGCCCTACTTTCAAAATTCCTTTTGCAGAATCCAATAATATCAGTCCAATAGCGTAGGGCCAAAAATTTTTATCCAGGCCGTTCAAAGATTGAAATAAAGAGTGCTGAACACTTGAGCTCAAATTTATCTTGGTATCTTTGTCCATGATCCTTTCTGTTCTCAAACTAGAAGTAGAACATAGTAGGGCCTACCTATTTTACGTAAAACCCAAATCGACTTGGGTTCTTTGATTATTTTATGGTATCCAGTAATGTCTAAATCAATCTGATTTACTTCAAAAGAATGATATATTTGCCTACTTTGCTATTCGTCCTCGAATCGCCCAACCTACCGGATACTTTGACCCCGAAAATTTTTGCTCTATTGTTTCCTATCATCCCCCCACGATATAAGGGCGCCCTCTTACCATAAAGGCACTCGCAAAAAGCCTTCCCATAAACCTTCTTTTTCTCATCGGCCGCCCGCCAAGGCTGAGTCACCTCAAAAATCGTTCCCGCAAATTGGCCTGATTTTCACCTTTTACGTGAATTTTTGGTGTTTGTTTTTGTGGGTGTTTGCTTCTAGTTGTCTTCTCTGACTTTTAGATTGTTGTTTCCAAAATTGGGTGTTGTTTGGTGGCCGTTTTCTGAGATTTTTTCTTGGATTACGGCGACATCTCCTTTTTGCCCGTCCATCCATTACGTTCGTGTACGTAGTGAGTGGATTTCCCGTGGTTCGTGTCCTTTTGTATTCACGTACCGCGCATCATTACAACACGTGTAGTGGTGTTTTGTTTTGATTGGCGGGTCCCTTTGTGACTTGGCATTCTCACCCTTTCCCTCCTTTGTAGATTATTATAGATTTTGTTGTATAATAACTGTTGTGTGTTTTGTATTACAGGCAGATATTTCTTGCTACAGGTAGCTAAATCTGATAGAAGAAGAAAACCGCCCAACAAAGCGTGTGTTCTCCAAGGACAAATCTACGTCGCCGGCTCATTGCTTTACGAAAGATTTTGAGGACTCGTTGAAGGAGCCGCCCAGCAAGAAGTTGAAGGTTGCTAAGACGCGGATATCGGACGGAACGAAAGCTGTTAAAGATAAAGTTGGGATTCACAACGTCGCACAAGGGTGCGTAGGCACGGTGGCGATTTGTAATAACACTCCATGTTACCCGCAATCCCTTGTTAAGTCTTCACGGAAACTTCGATTATCGTCTTTCCAGGGAAGGCCTTGCAGCGCCTAGCCGACCCAAGTGACGCACCCCAAATCGATCGTAGGTGACGATCGAGGAGGGCAGCTTCCAGTTAACGATCATGGGGCAGCGCCATCGATCAAGTGGAAGCTGTGGGATCGATCTTGGATCCTGGGATCGATCCTTCTCCAACTAGAATCGATTATTAGTGAATCGATTAAGTCTGCCGCGATTCGATCGATGCGTAGGCGCGGTGGCGATTCGTAAGTCCACATCCACGTTACCGCAATCCCTTGTAAAGTCGTCACGGAAACTTCGAATTATCGTCTTTCCAGGGAAGGCCTTGCAGCGCCTGGCCGACCCAGTGATGCACCCCAAATCGATCGAGGAGGGCAGCTTCAGTTAACGATCATGGCAGAATTGATCGTAAATAAATCAATCGCCATGAAATCGATCTCTAAAGAACCGCGAAATTGATCACGGGAAATTCGGTTACGGCGGAATCGATCTCTAATGAATCGATATCAACTCGCCAAAAATCGTTTTTCGGATCGGAATCGATCCAGAAGTTTGGGATCGTTCCGGAGGGTTCGCAATCTTGGTTGCTGAACCCGGAGTTGGGCCTACTGGGATTGTCGGAAGGCTCTCATTCTCGGGATACTAGAGTGGTTAGGAGAGATAAACCTTTCATTTCGAGGTTGTCGAACATCCGCCTTCTGACTAATTCTCCTAAGTCTGTCTACTCTTCGAAATCGAAGGAGGGGATTCCGGCAGAGTTAGGAGCTCTCCCGGCAGTTTCAGAAGATTCCGCGACAGCGCCAGTACTACCAGCAGATTTGGGAGACCCGCCGGCAGGGGCTCTGGATTGGTACCGGAGTCTCTTGGAAGTGAGTCAACGTTTGACCGCGTCGCAGTGGCCGGTCGCTAAATCTTCGGGCCAGATGTCGCAGCAGTCACGTATCGTCCCTTAGAGTCGCGTCGCATCGTCCACTTCGATGTATGAGGTTCCGTCGGACCCAAAGAAGGTTAGACGCAGAACCGAGGGGATTTATCTTCTCCCTCCATGGAGACGGTACTCGCGGATCCGCATCGAGAGGAATTTTTAGATTCCTCTAGCGAAGTGGAGGAGGTTTTTGTACCAGATCATCGCTCCACCTTTGCAAGTGATACTCAGAGATCGCGCTTCGATGACGTTGGTCAGCAAAGCCACGACGTATCAGGTCCGTCTAGTTGATCGTTCAGAGAGGACGTCCGAGTCGTTTCTTTCAGAAGCAGGAGACGTCCTCGGAAGAGGAAGTTCCCTATTCAGCTCAGACCCCGCTGAGGCTGTCCGAGAGAGTCCTGGGTATATTCTAAATACGCTCCGAATGCAGGATTTGAACAGGAAGCAACGCAGGGTTGTATGGGGTTTCTGGCTAAAAGATCTGCCAAGAAACAGAACTTTGCATTAAGACTTCCTGAAACTCACAAGGAAGAGTTTAGGGGAACGGCTAAGGTGACAAAGTTAATAAAGGCGTAATAACCCTAAGGAGGGAAGCATGTAGGTTCACCTTCGTCCAAGAGGACGAGGAGGCCTACCTTAACGCAAAGACGCTATCTCCGGAACTAATTAGGAAGGCAGATAGAATGCGGGTCACTAAATCGGACCTCATAAACAAGGAAGGTTTGCTTGTAGCTGATCTGATTACTCCCGGAGTCAGATTGACGGTGGTTAATGACATGTTGATCGAACTCCTAGTGGCCTCAGAAGAGCTGGAGTTTTCGGCTGCCGACAGGGAAGAGATTTTGGAAGCCTTACGGGAAGTTTCATCCGTGTCGGTTTCTCAGTTAGCGGTCGTTTCCTACCAGACGAATAGAGACCGCAGGGAAGAGATTATGAGAAAACTTAGGGTCAAGAATACTCTGATCCCAGACATGCTGGACAGGGTTCCGGTTGACTCCAAATTCCTTTGCGGTCAGGATTTTGCAGCCATCTATAAGCAGGAAGTAGAAGCCGAGAAGAAGGCTAAGGAACTTCCGAGTGGGTCAGAGAGGTTAGGAAACAACCTCCGAGACCTTTCAAACCGCAATCTGGTTTACAACCTCTCAAGTCGTTTGGGTCTAAACCTAAAAAGCAGAAGAACAGGTCGTTTTCAATACCGCGCCAGTTTTCTCAGTCTCAATCCTCACGTCGACCTTTCT
>CALNVZ010002042.1:0-25803 GCA_940671915.1 Paracentrotus lividus | reverse complement strand
TTATAGTAAATGTTAATTATAACATATGTTGTTCATTAACTTCCATAGAGTTCAGCGTCGCAATACAATACTTCTTTCTTTTTAATCATCTCTTTCTAGTGTGCTTTCCAGTCCCGCACATCACCTTCTCTCTGCTCTACTGCCTTTCTCTTTCCTTCTCTGTTTTCTCCTCTCTCTATCTGTCTCTCTTTCTTCAGAGTTCCTATTGTCTTTTCTGTGAAAAGTTTTGTGTCTTCCGATTGGCAATGGCGTGAATTAGTTCTTGTGGTCCTCTCTCATTTCATTTTTCCTCTCTCTCACTTTCCAATTATAGATACTCATATAGGAACAATTTTGATGATGACTCGATAGTGTTAAGCTTCTCAAATTGTGTAAATTTTATGTGATTAAAATGGACTCGAAATAGATTTATAATAAAACATAGAAAGTTCCGTTAACTTTATAGTAACTTTATAAGGATTGCAAATAAAGTTATCCTCTTCAGGAAAAGAGACACAAAATGCTAAGTTAAGGCATGTTAATGAGTAATTGTTATAAAAAGGGCTATTTATTGGGGGTGAAAAATATCTAAATTGTTAAATTGTAAATGAAGAGGACAGAGAGAAGCAAATTTTGTAGTTAACTGTGGAAATATCCATATAAAATCAATTGGCAACAGTAGTAAGCCAGTTTCATATATTTTGTTATCCTTGGTACATATACATTTACATAATATTGAACTAGGTAATTCATGTAAACAATGAAAATTCAGTGTTGTAAACTTTGCGAACACAAATGAAATAACATTATGCAAATGTAAATACATTTCAGAAAAATGAAGGGCGCTATCTCATAAACATAACAGTTATATGTGTTAAGCGATTCGGGCTAATAAAGAGATGAGTATCGCCTAATATAGATAAAAAAAGGAGAGAAAAACTACCGGTTTTTTCCCCTAATAAATTATTCTGTTGTCTGATACTCTCAAAAGAATATAGAATTTCCACAGGTTAACAATGTTAATTAAGGGAAGACTCATGCTTAGTTGACAATAATAATTAGATATAAATTATTCAACTCAAAATAAAACCTATATCTTCACAATTAAAATAAAACATAATACTCAGGAGGCTGTGGCAGAGGGCCTTGGGCTTTTTGATTTTGAGCTTCTTAGAAACTCTTTTTTATTTCTTCAATTTATGTTATGATCCACAGGATTTACTATTACAGTATCCTCCTCATCACCTTTCCAAGGGCACTTTACACGTAGTCTTCACATGTCTTGGTGACGCGGCTATCGCCTAGGGGAAGTCTCACTCACCAAGCTTTTATAAATAGCGGTTAGGCTGGAAATGGTAGGACTGGACTAATTTCTAATAATGCTTTTCCAATTTACTAAAGGATTTTTAATCTCTCCAAGTTCATACCTTGGAAATTATATTAAGATAGAAAAAAGCATACTTTCAATGTCTCAAACACACCAACAATTCATATTAGACCCAAGAATTCCTTACTGAGTGTTGTCATATAACTAGTTACTGTTATATGTGCGCAATTAACAAAAATGAGAAGAAAACTAGATTAACAGAGACGTTACTCAGTGTGTCACTCTTGCGCAACTCAAAAACATATTTATATTGACAAGATTACAGTATACCATCAATAAATTTGGGCCCGATTTATTCAAGTTCCTCTTCCATTTCTTCTTTGTTGTTTTTTTTTTTTTGTATACAATATAGATGTTAATAAAAATCGATGAAGATTCAAGCCGCCTTGGTATACAATGAACAGACTTCAACTATATTGCTTAATTGACCAGGTATACGTGGACGCTTAATGATGCACTAAAGCTCTATTTAAGAGAGGACTCTGCTTATTGTCGTCCTCTGCTTTATCAGGTTTTTTTAACTTTGCTCCAGATGAGTGCCACTCGTGGTTGAATCGTTGTAATGATATTCACCCTGTCGGGACGCTTGGAATTGAGGGCGATAGTTGTGTTCACTATCTGCTTTCAGCAAAATGTTCTATTATGGAGCGATCAAAGAAAGTTTAGATTACTTATTGACGTAGTTACGGGGAAAAACGCTCCCAACCCCTTAGTGTGTCGCTAGGCCAATCTAGCCTTACGTGACTGTCGATATAACATTTGTGGGCACGTAGGTGCCATGCGTTGTGCTCTATCCATTCAGTCCTGAGTGCTAGGATCAGGTCCATAATGTGGCAATTTGCCGCTACTGATGGATTAACTGGGGGTACCTGTATTATCAGTTTACCTAGCGATTCAAGATCGCATAGGCAATTTTGCGCGCTACTGTCAATTAAGCACTAAAGTAGCAGTTTACCTAGCGATCAGACGCTATGGGCAATTTGGCCAGCTACTGTATTGAAACAGTTGAGTCTCAGCTCAAAACTATTGCTGGTCCTCACCGATCTAGATGTGGGAACTAGGCCAATTTGCGTACTGTATAGACCTGATAAGCACCTCCCAAAGACACCAGGCTAGCCTATAGCGCAAGTGGGGTGTTGGCTTGAGTGTTACGTGGTAAGCAACGATCTGGGAGGAATCCGGCTAGGATTGCTCAAAGATTTGTCTTCGATAGCTACTTTTAGATTTTATTAGAGCCACCTTGGTAGCTCCAGATTTGCCTGCTACTCAACTTACTGCTTTGACCTTTTAATTGTATATGGCATAAATGGAGTAGAGCGCAGGTGAGAGTCGCTTAGTCCCTCTTTTCGCTCTCCTACGGGGGGTGGTATTCTCTTTTCCGTTATCCGCCACACTCAGTTCTACCCTGTGGCTAGGTACAGTGTACATTATCCAGCGAGCGAGCTATTTTCGGAAAGGGTAGGCATCAATGAATGATTTCCTACGTTTCACTTGATTGGTTCGGGTATGACTCATCTCCTCATACTCTCTCGTTTCTCAGGTGTGCCAACTAAAGTGAGGTCGAGAGCTGTCACTGAAGTTGGTTAAGCCGAATTATTCTTTTTTGTTCAAGTCAATCTCTCTCAATGTGAATCGGAATGGCCTCGCGAACTGGGGCGAAAGGCGTCTCCCTATTTAATTTGTGAAGAATTTGCACTTCTATTGCGTGGGGAACTTGATAACGAGACTCAAACTATTCCAGTGAAACCTATGTGGCGCACAGATCCCCACCCCCCCTGCAGGGGCGGTCCTATGTCTGTCTTCTCACCCCTCCTCATTTAATAGACTCTGAGAATTCCGCGCATTTTGGGCATGTTAAATGGTTTAGTTTTCATTTTCCATAAATCTGCTATAATATTTGCACTCATTCCTTGGCTTTTTTTTTAGCATGCTACACAAGAGATTGATATTAGAAGGGCAAAAACTCCCGCCCAAAGATCAGGTTATATAATAAGGAGTATTTCTATTCTCAATAGACCAGTTACTGTCGAGTCTCATTTTTTGTCAAAAATATACCTCGCAATGCACGAAGTCATTATTTTATTGAAACAAACCTCTTTATACCTTGTCACTCATGCTTCAGGGTCGGTAATGTTTTAGCCTGTGGTCACATTCTGTCTCCCCCGCCCCACATAATAATGTTCTCTCAGCCCAGAATTAGGCTCCTCAAACTCTAAGTAGTCAGAGAAAAGTACGCTAATAAGAATACAATAAGAATAATTTTAACTGTTTATTTCCATTCGATGATGACCTTTTTGGGGAGTCTATTTGTAAGAGTTTTTTTGTGCTCATAAGTTATATTAGCTCTCCCTTCTTGTTTTACGGCGCATTGTTACGCAACATTGACTCAGAAATGTGCAGATGGCTGAAAGCGGGAATTGCCATCAACTTGTTACCATCATTCTCCATTTCGCATACAAAGTGGACTTTACCACTTTCAAGGTTAAATAACAATATATGGGGATATATTAAGGATCCTTTACTTCATGGTCTGTGTCTCTCTCGAAATTGGACTCAAGGTTTTGTTATCTATTTTGATATAGGGATTGTAATGTGTGGTTAGCATGTTCATACGTTTCCCATGAACTCGTTAATGTGGTAGTAGATGGGTTTCTCCTAGCTAAGTTCACTATATTTTGATAGAAATTTCTCATTTGTAAATTTGTAATCTAAAATTGCCAGGGTCCCAGTGCTATCGCACTTTGAGATGATATGTGACTGTTTGCATTCTTGTGTTCTTTGTTCTTTCTCAGAAAGTGGGCTCATGCTGATACTCGTTTCATCATTACCCCAGGTTAGTGTTGCAGTGGTACCTCTCGTTTCTTCCAGGTTAGTATCTGGTGAACTATAAAGGCCTTTCCAGCGCCGATGGACAAGTTTTCTCTAAAAGTGTGTTAATTCCGTGTTCAGCAGCAGTTATTCTTGCCATGACCCTCTTAGGATTACTTATTTGTGTTATTTACTTTTATTTAATTTTAAGTCATTATTTGGTCGCTATTTCTTCAATCACCTTTCTTTAGTTTTTCAGTGGTTTGACATCTCCTTCTCGCTAATGTACCAATTTATCCTAAAGAATTTATGGTGGAAGAAGGGACCGTCAAGGCGGGAAAGTATATCATGCTGTAGAGGAGGCACAACCCATAAGAGGTGCTCGATCGGGCTCTAGTGTGAGTGTAGACACACTCTCAAAGTCATCTGTAGAGTTCCTGAATGAAGTGAGGATTCTTTGTGACAAGCTACTCAACGGGCTATTTCAGGCTCCAGTGAAACAAATGAGTCAAACATTGGACAGGTTATTCTACAGGGGATGGGTATATAACTCTACTTCTTAATGGCAAATGGGCGAACAAAGAAGTCAACTAAGCTTTTATCCACACCCAATTGACAGTTTGTTCTAATCTAGTACACCAAAGTTCCACCTTACCATATAGGGATAATCCTATGCTCGGTCCAAGATTGGAGTTTTATCTCGACAATTCTAGGAATAATAGGATCAACATTTGGCTTCGAGTGGAATCTCGTATTTTGAAATTCGCATATTGACGTAAGAGTTACAATAGAAAAATTACTACTGTTTTGGTCCTATTAAGTGGATACTAACGCGGCTCCAGCCGGTTCTTTCCTATTAGGCTTTCATTTCATCATTGACCTCAATCATTACGTGCTTTTTTCAGAGTCTCTCCTTGGAGCCACAAAAATGCATGCAGTCCAGAATTTTTCTTGAGAACTCTCAACCTTCGCGAGAAAGCTACGGAAACCGCAAATTGTATCTCTGCATAAACCACCAAGATGGTCGTCGAATAAAGAAGCGATACACGGACTAGGATTCTAATAGCAGTAACAAACATCCTATAGTTCTGCTCTAACCAACAAGCCAGACATCTTGTTTCCTCTTTCCCTTCACAAGAGAAATTCCTGTATGATATAATGCCACAGATGGTGGTAATAGTCATCCTCTCTTGTAATTGCTTCAGTGTAGGGTGTTTTGTCAATTGAGCGCAAGGACTATTTAGATCCGACTACGTCAATCCCTGTTTGGTGTATAAATTGGGACATTTTTACTCCATCGCAACACGAGGATGTCCTGTTGGTTTATTTAAAAGATTGCGGCTTCATCTTGCTTTCACCCGTCTGCCGACAGATGAGTTTCTACCAACTCTCACCGACAATCCGCAATGTGGGTTTAAATTATTAATTGGGACTTAGTATACGCACAAACATCTGAATCCCTCATGTCTAGACGCTCCAACATGCTAATTCAGTGGATTGGGACATATCCCACATGAGCAAGACTTTACCCACTTAATTGCTAATCCTTGTGGTTCGGTCAAAAAATTACGCGCGACATTACCATTAGCGCTTTTCCTGTTGTGTATACGAATATATATATTTTTTGGAACAGGCATATAGCTTCACTACGAAATTATCCAATTCAGCGCAGACTATCCCTCGTCTGGTGTTACACAAATCATCTATTTGGACGATGTTACCACACGAAATGGTCTTACTATTATTCCTGGAGCGGACGAATTCCTGTGGTTATTAATTTAAGTCTGGGGTGACATGCGTTACCACATCAGGTACGATGTCTTGTTCATTGACACACGGCACGAATACATTCTACTCTCCCGGAGGAAAGTAATGTATGGAGTCGTTCAAGGGTGGTAGCGCATCATAGTGTCAGAAAATGTTACCAATGCTCCTGTGGTAAAAATTAGGCGACATTTTATCCGAGCGACTCAGGTCTCATAATACACACTTACGCAATATCGCGTGTGGGTAGATGCTTTGGTTATTCAAGTTAACATCACAATGCTTTATTTATTGGTACCATAGGCACCGATATCAAGCTGTTTGAGGTGTTTATACTCCCATTTTGCCGGACCAATTAGCCCACAACGAATCTCGTCTTTCACTTCCTTTTGAAGAGTTTCATGCACTTGATCAGGTGTGTATAGGACATTATGAAGTGTCCCACAGCACTCTCACTCATTATCACCATTTCACACATTAAGCTACGCACACGGGAATTTCTAACACAGCAAACTACCGTTGTTATCTCCACCTTGTTGATCCATATACCACTGTTTCATTTAACTCAATAATATCACCATACTAGCACGTTTCCTCTATCTTGATTTAGCCTCACAGTTTATGTTTAAGACCACATCGTTCCTTCCTGTATTTCTCCACACTATGTGTTGGAGGAGTGCGCACACAGCCTCGTTGTATAGCGACACATCTCTCACGCCGGTGTCATATCTCTAGGCGCTGTTTATATCCTCCAGCTGCCTTGAGCTCATAAGGAAAGAGCTACATCCGCTATCACGCTTACAGCTTAATTATCGATACCACCTCGCGGTGGGTGAAAGATACCTATTCACCTTTACTCTTGCGCAACATATTGTCTTACTATAGAATATTGTTCAGACAAGATCTCCACAGTATCAGTGGTTATTTCTATTAAGGTGTCTGGTTGATGTTGTCAGATCTGTCAAATTTCTAAACCCACAGATATACCTTATACGACATCTCCGCGCGCTCTTTCTCCTCCGAGATGTGGTAATGTACATCGAGGGTGTTTTCAAAATTGCTGTATAGGACCCCACCAATCTTATGACATTTAGAAAATATATCTCCTCTCGCACAGCGAAGATTATCTACTAGGATTCATGGAATCAGATGGTGATTTCACTGTGAATTTACTTACTGTATTACTATGTATTATAATATTGGGTAAAACTTCAAAGGAATTTGTTAATACTTTATATTTCTTTTGGTGGACATCATCTTCCTAATACAACTTTAGGTTTCTGTAATACGCAACATTAATCGCAAGCTACCACATTACCCAATAAGTTTGAGGCTTTTACCCACATGGACTGTAAACATCAGTGAACCACAATTGGAATACCACACGACTCTCTACACCTTTTCGAGCGAGGAAACTTGCACTTGGTGTAAATCCACTAACGCATGGATTGAACTATGATATAGCCCCCTTACAGTTACTTTGGGTACACTCAACTTGGTAATCTCCTTTTCCACGTTTCGGTTGTTTTGATCTAATGCTATAAATGATTACATCTATGGGTTTCGCCGTTGTTGCAATAGAGCCACAAGGAGTATTACCATTTGGTCCTACATGTAATTTCTCTTCCATCTACTGAGACTCTCAATGTCCCTTAGCGCTGTGTAAGAGACCAGTATAGGCCCGGTATTGCACACAGCCAGTTTTTTCTGAACCTGACGACAGCGCGAAATGAACGTGAAACCTATAATCAACTCTAGCTCGTATTTCAGATACCTCACTGTCCCATACCTTCTCGTCTTGATCTATGCCCAAGACCACATTCATATTTATCCCCTAAATATTACGACCTTCGAGCGACCACCCCAACCCTCGTCCCCAACAGTTCATGACCTACCACAAGGTTTTCCCAATCGGATTTTTAGCAGTATTAAAGGGTATATTCTCTGATCCACCCATTCGCTTGAGTTAAACACATATGCGTCTACTGTCTGGTTTATTTCTCCCCTTCTTATGGGGGATCTTCTCTTGTGTAGGTATTTTTTTGAAGCTGTAAGTATACCACACGACTCCTAGTATGTCATTAGAAGGCTTTGTCACTTCTTTACATCTCATACACCACTTAGTTATAGTTCCTGTTTTTAGGGGTGGGGTATGCACCACCTCGTTTTTGCATATCTCAACCATAGCGCAACAACAATATATTGCAAACATGTCAGACCCACGCACACACTTTCATCCTCACACTTAATTACACCCATTCGCCATCTTTTAGACAATTGATATTACACACACCACCACAACCGACCGTTACACCATTAATTGTAGGAAATATAAATCCCCGTGTTGAAGAGACGATGATACTCTCCATTCACTGATGTTTTAATGCGAGGCACTTACATCATTCTTGTTTTCTTGTAATGTCAGCAAAGCTTAATGATTATTCCAACACCTTCTCGGATACTGAGGGTTTGTCCTTTTCTTGAACTCAAGCGAGAATTAGGAATGTGTTAGTCTGTCTGGCTTCTGATCTTCTGTGTTGTTAGTGTCTCAGAACCAGTGAGATTGGTTTCACTTAGACCCAGGGGCCAGGATATTTCAAGGGATTTTCAAATCTCTTGTAGTTTTCACTCAACATGTGAGAATGTGATACTGATGTCGCTCGCCTGGTGGCCAGTTGAATCCTTGCCGCTGTCCCTTCCATTGTTAGCCGCACATTCGGCATATATTGGTGGTATCCTAGACTTATGCTTGGAATTTTCCTGGTTTCGTACGTGAACATCACATTTTTAGTGCTTATTCGATAGAACGAATTATTTTCTGGAATATTACGATCATTTTATCTTTTCCTTGTTTTCTGTTGGGTTTATTGTATAAATTTATCCTTTGTTTGGTATTACTTGTCCTCAGTTTTGCGTTCATTATTTTAACGCGTGGTTCCTCGGAGTAGAAGTTGATATACTGTCCAACATCTACAAGTTCCGAATTTTTTCGTCACTTGGCTTTTACCTTTGTGCTACCTTACATTTTTGTTTGAACTTACCTACATAAACAAAATTTCACAGTTTAAGATAGAATTAGAAGATTTTTTTTATGAGTTTTAGGGTCTTCCTTGTAAGTAGAACAACTGATTTTTTGAAATGTGGTTGAGCTTTTAGGGCTGTCCTCAAATGAACTCGAACGGTCTGGTAATCTTTGAAGATGAAGTTTGTGGTTGGTACCCTAGCTTAGATACCATGTGGCGATTAAATATAAACTATATTTTATTAATGGTACAGTTGTGATAAGTGTGAAATTTTATTAGTATTATATTTTATTTTATTTATTTAAATTTTATGCATAACATTACATGTTACCTGTTGGTTGGAATTAATTCACTAAGGTAATAGATAAGATACTTCATTGGAATGTATTTATGTGATTATTATATTTTGAGACATAGGTATTCCCGACTGAAGGAAAAAAAATATACCATATATGATTTGTTATCGCCAAATGCTTATTATACTAATTTTTTATTACCATCTAACGAAAAGCTTATTGGTGGTAAAAAGTTTCTATCATTACCACATCAGCTTCAAAATCTATCCGTTTGTAGTATTTATATTAGATATTTCATTGTGGTTACTTGCTGTTGGTACTTTGGTTGTTGATGTGATCTTGAATCCTACATGTTGCGGCTAAGTCGCATAACAGGATCACTTAATTCTGGAGTGAAAGCTTCCACAGATTTGCAAACCCTGGTTATTTTATTATTCTATTAAATTCAGATTCACTCATAACATCGTCATAAGCTCTGATTAATACACTAAACCTAATAACTCCATTTAAACCCTAACCACACAATGCTTTTTCACTTTGCGAGGTGCGAGATGATGGGATATTGCATGAGAGAGGTCCATATCCTTGGTTTGGATTTAGGTATATTCAGATTGTTTTGCCGTTGCGAGAAATTTAATATAGGGGTACTAAATAACATTAGGAAGGAAATTATACTCACACCATGGAACATATCCCGAGTTCTCTCCTCTTCTGTGATGTTCCCAAACATCGTGGACTTTTACTGATGCAATAATTTTAGATGTTATGGCTTAACCGCAACCAGAGGTTTCCCTAGGTGATATGATGCCAAACTCCTCAGTTCGATATCCTTCAGAATTGTTATCTTTAATCTTTTGATGTTTCTCTCCAAATCTCCTTAGAAATAGGAGTGTAATAACTTACTTTCCCTGGTTATTACATGTGTAAAAACCAATACCAACATATTAATACTAATTTTCAATGCGGCTAAGTAGAAGGCCCATAAGGGTGTCTATCTCTATGTAGGCCACTTAATCGAGTGAGGCATAAACTCAAATACTGAGGTTATTTTACCTATCTCTATTTCTTTCTTATTTTTCCATTGTTCTCTTTTAGGTAAATATACGACATTTTTTTGCATGTCCCTTGTTTATTTTTTGTGTTACATATTTGGTGTTTAAGGGATTACCTTGCGATTTTTCTTCCTCTTTGTTGCTCTCTTAGGTGCCTCTACTTCTGCACTTGATATAGTAATCTAACAATCGGTCTCTTCTTCAGCTTTGCCGACAAGCTTCCTAAGCTTTGCTGGTATACAACACAATCTAGTGGGAGATTGTTACCACATGGTTATAACAACCAATTATCAGTATGTAATTGCCCAAACAAAAAAGGTTCTACTATAATATTATTAAAAAAGGAACAATAAAGTTGGTTATATATTTAACCCACCTTTGTACCCAATGTTGGGGTATATAATAGAGCATATCAACATATATTTCCAATCATATTCCATTCGTATATACATTGTACATCGTTATTATTCCGGATATGTTATGATGATATTGAAAGAGGTGAAATAGTAAATGAGACATGGAACGGATATCCTGCTAAGTGGAAACAGGAAAGCACAAAATACCTCGCAAAGCATCCAGAATCTACACACTACTCAATTATAGTTGAAACTAAACCACATCTCTAACAATTGCGCTGTGGTATTAAATTTACCACGCACACATTGTACTTACCTATTAAAAGAGAGTTTATGAATGTGTACTTTCCTTAGATCTATGGATCCATCTCAGAGTTGCGAAGTAGTTGTAAATCTTCGGGTAAAGTTTAGGTATTAGGTAGCTATAAACGTGTTCATATGTAATTATAGCGCATTTATATGTGCAAATAAACAACTGCATTCTCTTCTATATCTATGACATCGATACGACAACTGTACACACTCAAGATACGCGCTCTTGGGCTCTACAACTGCGCCTACAACCTCCTCTTATACCTATACTTCCTCTCTAGTGATCATGAGCTGATTAATACTCTTTAGTTTTTGGATGTAGTGTGGTTGCTTGGTTTTTTACATTGGTAATTTAGGTAATTGTCACTAGGTTGTCCATCATATTTCAGGGGCAAGGAATCAATTTTCACCGCTGTCTAAAAACTCCCTAATTATTCTTAAAGTAGTAACCACACTTGGAGCGCTACTATATATCTACACATACCAACCTTTGTTTAGGACTCTCTCAATAATCATTCTATTATTTGCAAAAATTTAAAATGTATGAGTATTTCAATTATAAAAGATTTCCTCAACCATTTTTATAGACTCATCTGATTAAACATTATAGAATTCATTGAGAGGTTTGGTTTTTAGACAATAATTGATGTGGATTCTTTTACAATTTTGATGTCATAACAATGATGTGCATGCGTACTCATGGGAATTGTTAAGGGAAAATTAGCACCTCAGCCAACAAGGTCTTAGGTACCACAGGCACCCCTAGTTTTCCTCTCTCGGGCAATTATACTAAACCAAACAATTACCACAGGGAACCTTCCTCACTCAGTTTCTTACCATAGAAAAAATGCCAAAATACTTTCCTCGGAATGTAGCTGCTGTAGGGAATCTTCTCCATATTCATTCTTGCTGAACTGGATACATTTGTGCATTTAATCAAGTTTTTTTCATGTTTTCGTGGGTTTCATTTCTACTCTTTGAGATCCAATAATACACATTTTTATATGTGTTACCATTATACAAGGTTTGAATACCTATAAACTGTTCAGACACTCCGCATATTAGGCAATTTTTCCCCACTTGAACCAACGACATCTCTTTTGTGTTTGGGTTATGTTTTTTTTTTTAAATAAATACAACAAACACACTTATTGGTAACGCTCATGGTATTTTACTCTGCGCTATGAGTTACATGACATATCCTACTCCTCGCGTGGTGTATTGCTGTGGTTAGTGTATTTATATATTTAATAAAAAAATAAAAAAAAGATTCCCATTAATGGGATAGATTACTATCCAGAGTAATATCACCCACATCGGGCGACTAACAAACCCTACTTTAATATCACTTACTATCTTCCACACGAAATCTTCTTCTCCGAAATAAGCACTAAAGATAAGAAGTAGAATAGTCACAATACCCCACAATTTCCTCGATGGTTGGGCGTGATAAAATGAGGGAGTATTCCCTGTTGTTATTTTGTGTTTGTGTATATTAAAAGAAGGATAAGGTGTCAATAGTTTGTCATTGTATTCCGCGTACTTAGGGGGCTATCATTATTTTTTAAGCAAGTCATTTACGCTATGCCGTAGACCTCTGATTATTTCCACATTAACCACAACGGAACTCTGATAAATATCTAGGCCAACGGACTCATTTCCTGTAGTGTTGTATAAAGAAATATGAGTATATCATGTGTGCGGTACTTTTGGGTGTCCCTGCAGATACTACTACTGTGAATTTTAAGGGGCTGTTTTGCAAAAAATGGCTGATCATCTTCAAAATTGAAAAAGCTGTATTTCTTTTATTAAAAGGGCTATAAAAATGATTCTTGGTGTCTTTCATTGTTTATCAGCCTGATTGAATCCAATGGCGGCTTACCACAGGAAATATCACCAGACTAGTCACACAAAATTGGTGACATCATTAGTGGATGTAAAGCCGAAAGTTACCATTGAAAAAGAGATCATTTTTAAAGTAGGGTGTCTTTAACCCTGTTATAATACCGGTAATATAGGTCTGTGAGACCCACACCTTAAGTTCTATCATGTGTGGCCCAACTCGAAATCACTGGCCGACGATCTCTAGCATTCACGGTCTTTGTCATTGAATTATCCTTACAGTCCCTATATCTTTACCAATCTTTGACTACCTTGTTCTTGTTGAAATTCGGACATTCAGAGTCCATCTCCATGAATATCTTGACCTTTCGTGGCCAAGGTCAAACCGGGGAAATTTTTGAGATTTTGAACCATTTGTGTTTTTTTCCTACAAAAGACCAATTGGCAAAGTAAGATTTGCGTGTGTAGTGACTCCACTCATAAACACAGGAGGAGATTATATATCACAATTCCATTTATCTAGACCCTATCTTTGTTTATTTATTTAGTTCTCACAGTGACCAAGACCACGAACATACTAGATAGTACCAAAAATCTAAAATTGATTTATATTTACAACACAGGGTGTGCGTGCTGTGGTCTGAAAGCTATTTAAAATTCCTTGGTAATGAAAGCAAATGGAAACAACTAATCTCCTGTTATGGTGAATATCAATCTCTATTTGAAGTAATTCTAAAACAATGAGAATATACATTAAGGAAATTTTCCTACAAAAACAATGATAATACAATAAAATATATAGATATAGGACCTTCTGACACTTCAATTTCATGTTATATCTTTGTGATAATCATCTTAATTCTGGGGGCTATGCTGTATTATCGTACTAAAAACCGTTAAAGTTTCTAGAAGAATTGAAAATTACCGTGTGTATTATAGACAGAGGTTAAAATGGAGGAAATATCCTGAGGGCCTTTGCCATTCGGTATTACTCTATCTAGTAGACACAAAATCTCCAAAGAAAATTACTCAAATCCATATCCACACTGAGACACTTCCTTCCTTGTGGCTCCACAGTATGAAGGAGTTCTCATATCAGGTTGTAAGGTCCTATCTCCTGTGTGTAGGTAATCGTAATATACTCGTCTTGGATTTCAATGAACCTTGGTGTTCAAAATGAACTTTACTGACTTAAGGACTGTAATCGAAAAAATAAATACCATTTCAGAACTAACCCATTGTTATCTCTTGAGAGGAATTGTCGTATGCGCCACGACTCGGTGAATGTTGGTATGGGACTTACACCACACAATGATTTAGGCGCGTGTGTGGCGCTCTATGACTGCGCACAGGTCATTCCTGTGGTAATTGCGCTACTCGCTCGCGTGGATAAATAATACACTCAAGGGTTAAAACTCTATATCTCACGTTACCACAGGGACTTTTTCCTAAGGTATATTTACCTACAGGATCACTCTTTTGTAACCAGGGACTACATTTGCAAAAGTTTTGACACTCCTCCGACCTATCCTAATTATACGAGCACTGGGAATGATGAGTGGAAACATATAATGTCCTCTCTTTTATTCAAAAGAAGGGAACATTCTCAAGAAAATAACAAATGATTATCACCCCTCTCCCTATCACGCCACTTTTAATAAAAAGAGTAGCACATTCACCGGCTTCTACTTGTTGTCTTAAAATCTTCTGAGAACTCAATCTTAGGTCAAAGCACCTCTTCAGAATCGAGATCCTCAGGCATCTCTACTCGGTCCACGGCTCCCCTAAATGTGTCGTGTTCTCCGCAAATCGTAGATTATCTCTAATTTTTTTCACAAAACCCATAAACTCTCAGTTAACTCGCTCTTTTCGAAACTATTACGTGGACCTCTTAGCCATTCAGAGAAGTATTGAAGTAATCTAAGAAATTCGATTCAATCATTGTGGACAATTACCATAAATTTCTATTTCAATTTCATGAGCTATCCACTGACTGAGAGGTCCAATTCCGCTGCGACCCGTTTTAAAATTCAAACTAAGGCACCTAGCTGTGGCAAGCCCGAAAAGAGACCGCCCTGCGTGTGTCCTTGGAGAAGCCGAGACCGGTACCCATTTGTATAGGCTCCACCTTTCTGTAGTGGGCGCGCTCTACTTAAGGTATACAGGTCTTAGAGTGCTTGCGAGTCTTGCTATTATCATACTAACATCATTCCGACATCAGCCCAACTTACTAAGCAATGGGACATAACGTCAGCAAGAGATAGAGAATAGATATCTAAATTTGATTACATAATGTTAACACGCCAATATGTCATCAACTAAGTCACTAACCAGTATCAATATTCGTGGCTCCAAGAAAAACGGAATGTGCTCTAGTTAAATTGAAAAATACATGCAAATAATATTAATATGAAATGTCTGTCTCGTCTGCCAGTCGTTTTTACCCCTCTTTATGCCTAAACACGTATTTTAGGAGCCCTTAGAGTAAAATCCTTGTCTCCAAACCTATCACTTCTTAATTATTACTAGACAGTTTTCGGCAATAATTGGCGTCATTCCTTTAAGGACCTTTTCACTGTATACCTTCTTCTATAGAATCCCGCACGAATGAGTGTTTTAGCGATGTACGTGTGCTTAGGTCAAATTCTGCAGCATTGTTCTCGATCTCTGTTTTAATGACAAGACCTGAGAGAAAACTCTCATTTAAAAGAAAATAAATCAACATAGCACAAACTCGATAATTCTGCGATTATAAAGCCATTCTCACGCTATCACCTCGGAGATCAGCCGTCTTACGAACTTTACCTGGCCGATCCCCTCTTCTTTGTACCCTGTTTTTATATCGCTTTTCCCGTCGGAACGGCGTTCGATATTAATGTGTATCCATGCCCTAGTGTTTTCTTCTAAGCACTCGGGTTTTAGCCTTATGGTGGAAAATCAGTCACACCATAAAATATCGTCGTCGATCAAACGTAATACGACTATCTGCCGGAGGCAGACAACGGCCTTTCCATATCAGTTAAGAGATTCTCATTATAATCAATTTTGGCTTCATTGTTCTGTAATGCTTTGCGCACGTTGTGTTCTTCAACAAATTTTCTCGGCATAATATAATTGAGATCATCTAGCGTTACCAATGAATTATGTCATGTGCAAACATGTATGGTGTCGTCAATTTGGCAAAAAGGAAACCAAACAAGAAAAAAAATATATATTACGTACACTACTTTTTTTTTTCTTCTTTTTCTTCTTCTTCTTCTTCTTCTTCTTCTTCTTCTTCTTCTTAATCTTCTTCTTCTTCTTCTTCTTCTTCTTTTTCTTCTTCTTCTTCTTCTTCTTCTTCTTCTTCTTGTTCTTTTTTTTTTCTTGTATTGTTCCATGACTGCTTTTTAATCGCATAACGGTTGGTTTGTTATCATGTATAAAGACTGACATGTTCAATTGTGTAGTACAGTTATGATCTAGATCCCAAAGCGGTTTTCAAAGTGTGTTAAAAAAAAAAGATATAAAAAAATAGAATAAGATATATGCTTTTTATTTTTAATTCAGCCTCCCTCTCTCTTTCTATCTCTTTCTTTGTGTATTTATAGTTATGTAAGCCCAAAAGCCCTTTCCGGTTTGAACAGACGGAAAAAAAATAAATAAATAATAAAAATAAAAGGTTTTTTATTTTTATTGTTATTTCTTTTTAATTCTCCCTCCCTCTCTTTTTCTATCTTTCTCCAGTTACAGGCCCCAAAGTGCTTATCACACTAGGACCATTATTCCTCACGTGTGTCCCAAAAAGGTTCACTTTTCAAAGAATGGCCGACAAGCATGTGGTATAGTCCGTACATAAAACAGAATTTACACTTAAAGTAATGTCAAAGAAAAGAAATATATTCGTTCTTATCACTTAATGAGTTTAATCATAATTAAAACAAACGAAATATACGGTGTGTGTGAAGTGTGGTGCATTTTTAATATATATCTCCAGAAAATAAACCTTTGATCTTTATGAAATTAATAAACAATATATAGTACGGGTAATGATGACTATATAGTTCCGTACATATGCGACAAGTTACATTTAAAATACTGTTACGCAAAAAAATCCTTCTGATCTTCATTAAATTAATTCAAACAACAAATGTACGAGGTAATGAGTTTATATAGTTCCGTACATAATGGGAGAATTACAAATTAAATACAGTTACGCAAAAGGAACATTTTTGATCTTCATGAAATAATATTATTTATTCAAACAAGAAAATGTACGAGGTCATGATGTTTATATAGTTCTGTACATAATGAGAGAATTTACAATTAAAATACTGTTACGCAAAAGGAACATTATAATCTTCATGAAATTGATTCAAACAACAAAATGTACGGGTATATAATGATTTTATCATGTTTATATAGTCCGTACATAATGAGAGAATTTACGCAAAAGGAACAATTCTGATCTTCATGAAATTAATTCAAACAACAATGATGTTTATATAGTTCCGTATATATAAGAGAATTAACTTTATAAATACTGTTACACAGAAGGAACATATTGATCTTCTAGAAATTTATTCAAACAAGAAAATGTAGGGGTAATGAGTTTATATAGTTCCGTTCAAAAATGAGAGAAATTACAATTAAAATACTGTTACGCAAAAGGAATATTTTGATCTTCATGAAATTAATTCCAACAAAAAATTGTACGGGTAGTGATGTTTATTTAGTTCTGTACATGATGAAGAGAATTTACAATTAAAATACTGTTACGCAAAAGGAACATTCTAATCTTCATTAATTTAATTCAAACAACAAATGTAGCAGCGGGTAACAATGTTTATATATATAGTTTCGAATATAATGAGAGAATTTACCGCAAAAGGAACATTTCTGATCTTCATGAAATTAATTCAAACAACAATGATGTTTATACAGTTCCGTATATATAAGAGAATTAACTTTTGAAATACTGTTACGCAGAAGGAACATTTGAGTCTAGAAATTTATTAAAAAAGAAATATAGAGGATATTGAATGCGAGATACATGTATTTAATAGAGAAGGATCAGTGTTATTTTTATTCAAGCTGTCCTCTCATGCAGCTCGAGGGCGAGGTGCCGGGGGGGGGGGGGGGGGGGGGGGGCGGGGGGGGGGGGGGGGGGGGGGGGGGGGGGGGGCGGGGGGGGGGGGGGGGGGGGGGGGGGGGGGGGGGCGGGGGGGGGGGGGGGGCGCGGGGGGGGGGGGGGGGGGGGGAGGGGGGGGGGGAGGGGGCGCCGGGGGGGGGGGGGGGGGGGGGGGGGGGGGGGGGGGGGGGGGGGGGGGGGGGGGGGGGGGCTGGGGGGGGGGGGGGGGGGCGGGGGGGGGGGGGGGGGGGCGGGGGGGGGGGGGGGGGGGGGGGGCGGGGGGGCGGGGGGGGGGGCGGGGGGGGGGGGGGGGGGGGGGGGCGGGGGGGGGGGGGGGGGGGGGGGGGGGGGGGGGGGGGGGGGGGGGCGGGGGGGGGGGGGGGGGGGGGGGGGGGGGGGGGGGGGGGGGGGGGGGCGGGGGGGGGGGGCGCGGGGGGGGTGGGGGGGGGGGGGGGGCGGGGGGCGGGGGGCGGGGGGGGGGGGGGGGGGGGGGGCGGGGGCGGGGGGGGGGGGGGGGGGGGGGGGGGGGGGGGGGGGGGGGGGGGGGGGGGCTGGGAGGGGCGGGGGCGGTGCCCCCGTAAAATTGATTTGATCCTCCCCATTCACTTTGTACACAGATCCTTTTTGCCCCCCCCCCCCGTTAAAAATTTAATAACTTTTTTTTTTTTTTTTTTTTTTTTTTTTTTGTATTTTTTTGATATTTTTTTTTTTTGTTGTTGTATTTTTTTTTTATTTTATTATTTTTTTTTGCTTCTCTTTTAACTGCCCACTCCGCTCGCACCCCCCGTAAAAGACGGTGTCTGGATACGCGCCTGATGAGCACAAACTGCAAGCATGCACACACGGCGTGTCAAAAATGGCGCAGACTGTGCGCGGGGCCGGGGCCGGGCGCGGCCGCCGGGCGGGGCAAACGTTAAAAAATGAGCGCGGCGTGCACATGTATGATACCAAATAATACCTTTATCATGTTTATCCTTGGTAAAATTTAGCACGAATTAATGAAAATAGACAAATTTCTTAAAATGTTCACTTTTTGATTTGTGTGTGTGTGTAATACTTCACACATTGGGCCTCATATGGTAAGAATAAATCAATTTTTAAGATGGAATGCGACTAAAAAAATGAACTGCCATGACATTTCTGCTAACTTTGGATACATTTTTATTTTTTTTTTAAATTGATTTGAGGAGAAATACACTCAATTTTCCTATTTGGTCAATATGGCGCCACCTAAAGGGCCCACAGGAAGTGAAGGAGGGGTGTGAAAATTTGACCCCCTTTGATTCCTGATAAAATGGACCCTAATGAACCCCAAAATATAAAAAAAAAATGTAATGTTGGCGGCAAAATTGCACGGGGGCGCTTTTCGTGACATAGCGTACCGCACTAAAATGGGGGAAAGGAATGGTTTATGTTTATTTTTGACGCCTTTGACTTTAACAAAAGGCAACACAAGCAAACAAAAAGGAGCAAACATCGGTCGTATAGGCCTATACGTCTTAAAGATATTGTATTTTGGTCCAAATAAAAGCAAAAAGTTGTCTTATAAACGTCGTAAAGACGTCTTAAAGATATCGTATTTGGGTAAAAAATAGACGAAAAAGTTGTCTTATAGACGTTTTAAAGACGTCTTAAAAATGTCGTATTTTGGTCAAAAATGACAAGAAAAGTGGTCTTATAGACGTCGTAAAGACATCGAAAAGTTGTCTTATAGACTTTTTAAAGACGTCTTAAAGATGTCGTATTTTGGTCAAAAAATGACAAGAAAAGTGGTCTCATAGACGTCGTAAAGACATCATAAAGACGTCATATTACTGTCATAATTTTTTGCTTCAAAAATAGAAAATTAACGTCTTTGAAAGTCATTACCAAGAAGACATAATCACATCGCGTAGAAACAGGTAAAAATATTTAAATATCATATTCTATTAATCGTTTGGAAGACGTCGTTAAGACATCGTAAAGATGTCATGTTTACGACGTATGACGAGTTGACCAGTTTTGACCAGTTTATTAGACGTCTTTAAGACGTCAGTCTGCTATCAGGGAACCTGCTAAATGGCGGTATAGACGTGGTACACTTGGTATCACAAATTAATTCTTTAAAACTCTCATGGATTTCCAAGGTATTGGAAGAAGACGATTTTAGTTGGAAAATCCTTTTAAAATTTTGGCTGAACAAAATCGGCAAAATTCCGGGATGTTTAGAATATAACCTCTCTACGAATGATATGAAATACTTATGTAATAAATTAAAAATTCCGATATTCTATCATGATCTTCTTTGTATTTGGTCTACAATACGATATGTTGGCTTATCTGAAGTGGATGTTATAGAAAATCAATTGATATGGAACAACAGTCATATTAAATTCAATAATCATTTGTTATTTTTTTAATAAATGGCAGCAAACTGGTATAACAAAGTTCAAACATATAATCCAAGCTGGGAATTGGATAGAATCAACAGTATTAAACAATAATTATTCAATACACGTATCTCAATTTATCTTTGATGTAGAATATGCTATGTTAAAGAAAAGTTTCCCAGTAAATGTACTTATAAGGATGCGTAGAATAAGAACTAGAAACATAGCAAAACCAAGAAAACGAAAATTGTTTAATATTTATCAAATCTGGAAATACCATTAGTTTCATATCAATTCTACTCTATGTAAAATGTAAAGTTAACGTATACCAATGTGCGGCATTATATCGTAATTAAACAAGGCGCGTCCATTATCTAAGAGGCCAGACGCAACGAAGCGACGTTGGAAATACGACTGACAAGCGTAGAAATCTATACAGCTGGCTGCAATAATAAATTAGCTCACAAAAACTCGCTTAAGAAGACTTCCCTGCAGCTGGAATGGTATTATCCGTTCGGTTCAGCAATCTACTCGTACATGGAGATGAAAGAAATCAATGAACTTTTATCATGTTGTTAGTTAATAGATTCTCCAGACCAGATGGAGGAAATACACATTTGGGCAAGCTTATAACATTATTGTGATGAAGTTGTAATCAGAATCTTTATTTCACATAGATTGATGTTCCAAACGATTATTGATATAAGTAGTGATCTTGTCACCTCTTGCGAAGACGCCGTCCACATGCGATATGCATGTGATATGCGGAAATATCGACCCATCGAGTAAAGATTCTATTGTGATAATGTTCAAAGTGACAGGACTTTTTCTTAACCAATCGAAATGAATTTACCATCTCTGGAAAGGTGAGAATTCAAGCTTTTAAAAACGGCTTGATCATTAAGCAGTAATATAATTATGCGTTATCCAGGAAGATAATTATGTGGCGTATGAGCTATTTTGAGAGCAAAATTGGCCATATTGTACAGGAATTTGATCTGATTAGGATTTCGAATTGACACAAGTGACAGGACTTTTTCCCCCCTTTGCAGTAAGTTATTCCTATTTTTGAAAAAAAAAAGACTCTTAGCGTACTTATTCAAGTTGATCATTTCTTTCAAAAGGTAGTTGCTCGCCATAATCAAGAAAACAAAGTGAAAAAACTGTGCAAAATACAAAATGTCTATGGCAGCGTTTGATTTGCGTAGAGTGATAGCGCCCTCTTCCTCTTAAGTTTACAACTAGAATTGATATGAGACTGTATAACAACGAAAAAGATGTACTCAATATTCCGTTTAATCTATGCACAAAAGCTATCAAAAACATTGCATTGGATGAATATCTTGTCTTTACCCGAATCATTTAACTGGGAAAAGGTTTTCTTATTCAAAATGTGTAAACTTAAAGATAATAGAATAAAACAATTTAACTTCAAATTACTTCATAACGTGTTATCTTCAAAAGAACATTTGTTTAAATGGCATATTTTGGATTCAAACTTATGTGCACGATGTAATGAGATCGACACAGCTTTTCATTTCATGTTGCATTGTAAACAAGTGAAGTTATTTTGGAAAATCATATGTAGATTCATATTCAATTTTTTTAATTTAGAAATGGATATAAATGAGCAGATTTTAGTGGTCGGACACAAGCTAGAAGAATCTAAATTTGATTTACCAAACCTTATTGTAAATATTGCTGAATATACCATTTATCAAAACTACATCCGAAATAATCTCAAAGGAAAGTTTACAAATTAATGCAAATACACTTTGGGTTGATTTTAGATTTAATACAAAGGCATACTTAAACGTAAAAAAAAACAGATGTAATTTTTTTGATACCAACAAAACCGATCAATTGTTAGTAATTTTGTGAAAGGACACCTTTTTTCTGTACAGAAGTCTTCTTTCCTTGTGTGAGTGTGTACGCTTTCTCCAATGCGAGTCAGTGAAGCGATCACCTTTTGTCTGACTCTCAGTGGAGAATGCGTACTCGCAGCTTCTGCCCGATTGTTCAATTTTTGACTTGCTCTGATACGCAGATGAGATTATGAACCTATACGCTATACATATTGCATCGAAAAAAAAAATCTATGTTAAATAATTGTTTGATTTTTGTTTGAAACGTTGATTATTTATTGTGTATTATGTTTTAAGTTAATAAATACCTCGATAGAGGATAAAAGAAAAGAAAAAAAAATCCTCACTTTGATCAGCCCCACTGCATTGCACTGATATCTTTTTGGCAGTACTATCAGATATAAATATTCTTAAGAACGTCTGTAGCCATGTCATTAAATCTTCACAATGCTATTTGTATCTTTACAAATCAAACCATGACTAATATATGACTGCCTTAGTAGACATTGGTCAAGATTTTTCAATTGTAGTTTTGTTCAAATAGCAATTTTTCTGAGTAGAAACACACAATACCATATTTTATGTTTATATAATAAAATGTACACATATAATAAACCTAATAAAAAAAAAACCCAATAAAGGAAAAATAAATAAAACGAACAGGTTGTAATGGCTGTTAACTCCTTACTACTCATACTGGGCTCAAATTGAACTCGGTACAAACTTGAGTTTCCCTGAGTTAGAGCTTGCAAAAACTATCAGGGACTCGTACTTTCAAATTGCCTCTGTGTGAACAACGTATTACAGAATGTTTCATGAAACGAAACCTAATCGGATGCCCAATGGCAAGTACAATTATTTTGCAACAAAAATTAAGAAAGAGTTACAAACCAATGTGCCATGTACTGTATAATATCGTTCTTATCAGGCGCGGATCCAAGAAAATCGAATTGAATGCATTTCGGGGGCCCAATTGTCCGGGGACAAAGAGCCGCTTCTGTCCCCAGACAATTGGGCCCCCGAAATGCATTCAATTCGATTTTCTTCGATCCGCGCCTGCTTATAACAATAGTTAAAGGATAACATATTCTGAAAATAAATTTTTGTTACACACTATCATTATTGAGATCTCCCAAAAGTAACTGTAAGCCAGCTTTAAAAATAATTTGACAGATTTGAAAGCCGTATTGAATTCCCTTTCCAATAAAATACAAATTATGTTTAATTTGATCAAGAAGTCAGCCGATCCACAAAATATCCAAAGTACTACCACGGATCTTGACCCTCACGATCCCAGGTGAATATCTGTAATAAAGACCGCCAAACGCCTCTAAAGACACAGCATCCCAGGCAATTGGTGGATGTCTGTCTCTATTTCGTATTTATTGCGTGCTGGGACCATGCAGTGATACAGCAGTCATTGTGACAGACGGGTTATTTTCGTGTCGGAAGGATAGCCTATCGTGGATCGGGTATAGGGTGAACCCGTTGATCGGAAATTTAAATTTTATTTTATTTTATTATTACTTCAATAGAATCTCTTGTTTATCAATGCTCTTATTCAGTTCAGTTCAGTTCAATTTTATCGTTCCAATTTATAAAAACAATAACATACACAACGGAAACTTATAAATGTTTGCCATAAATAAAAAGGAAAAAGAAGGGAAACTACAAAAATTCACAAGAACTTGTTGGTTGTAGATCCCGAGCATAATATATTACTATACAGCTTTTATCAATCGCACTTTACTTTTCTATACAAGAGTGTAGATCGACCATAATGCTTCAAAGTTTAGCACGCCTCCTCCTCCCCCCCCCCCCCCCAAGCAACAAGTCTGAGCGCGGTCCTGGGCCCCGTAACACAAAGAAAAGTACGATCAATCCTTATTTCTCAATCAATCACTAATAGCGATTAATCGCTAAAATCTGTAAACACGCAAGTCCACTGCAATCAATCGCTAAATATATTTTTCGATCAATCGCATTTGGTTTTGAATAAACAACTGTTCCAAGCCTACTACCCATGGGACAATATAATTTAGATTTTGAAAAACAGCTGGTACACAAGTCTACGCGTGATATAGCTGTCACAAGCTTCTGTGACCATCCAAAAATCTCGCCGAAAATCAAAAGTAAGTACTTTTCTTTTTCATTATTACGCGAATACGTGGATATTTCATGATATTTGATAGCAATAAAAATGAAATATGATAATTTCATAAACTTAGGATTTTAATAATTAATTGATTTATGATGTTGAAAGTTGATTTTGGCCCACTTATATCGGCAGATCGATTTTGTTTGTGTTTTATCGTTGCCTGCAGACTTCATGATTAACCCCCCTAAACAACATGTCTTGTCCCCACAGCTTAGGCAGACATTTGGCGTAGTTTATGGTGGAATTTTCCTAGGGCTAACAATGTATCGGTGAAAGCATTTGAATGTATCTATTGATCTAAATTTAAAAATACCAATCAAACATAGCCATGCATACTTTTAAGGTGATTTATTATGTTTTAGGCTAAGGTACAGTTGTATCCCACTTATTTTCAAATTATCTCTGCAACTGTAAAGTGTCTTTTTTCATTAATTTCCACACAACCTTATGTCATGTATTGTTAAGCATGGTTAGATTTAAGTTAGAGAGTATCTGTATCTGTATCTGTATCGTTGGGTCAGCAAAATGTCAGTTCCTGACACATCACGCTAACTTGTGAACAGCAACGCTACGTGCGGAGTGGCTAGTAGCATTAATTAAACCAAGGTTTAATTTGTTTTTGAGTCCAAGAGTCCAAGGATTGAGAGTTTACCGTGTCAGCAGGAAGTTTGTTCCAGTCGACTACGGTTGTAACAAAGAAGGAGTCCTGGAAAGCTCTGGCATTGTGACGTATCTGTTTAAATTTCGTTGGGTTGTGTCGCGTGGATCTCTCATTCGGTTGAACATAGTTGTTGATGGGGATTGAGTCTAGTCTATTCACCATCTTCATGCAAAGCCTTTGCTTGGTTCTCCTGCTTTTAAGCGTAACCCATCCTAAGTCTCGCAGTGCCACTGTAACAACACCATCTTCCCTCCTATTTAGTGCAGAATCTTGCTGCTTGCCTAATTTGAATCCGTTCAGGTGAATTGATGTTATGTTTGACTGCCAGGTCCAATGCCGTCGATGCATATTCTAGAATTGGCCTTACTAAAGATGTATAGGCTGTAGATTTGACCACCTTGGTGCATCCCCAGAGATTTCTTCTGATTCCATTCTGGACCCTCTGTGCCTTCGTGCAGAATTTTTGGGTATGTAGATTCCATTTCAACGTGTCCGAAAAGTGGAGCCCTAATTAGGGATGAGTGTCAACACTAGAGAGCTCATGACCGCAAAACTGGTACTTATGGTGAGGTGGGTTCCTTTTCCCAATGGTCAGTGTACAACATTTACTTGGGTTGAACTTCATCAGCCATAAGTCCTGCCATTTCTCAATAGCTTTAGGTCACTCTGAAGCACACTTGTTTGCTCATCAGCTGATCATCAGAGTCTAAATGTTAGATATAAATAAAATCAAATTTTTGGATAAATTTGGAAACTGACCAGAAATATATAATATGAAAAAATGAGCAAAGAAAATGGGGTACCATCGGGATTCGAACCAG
>CALNVZ010002041.1:62730-75122 GCA_940671915.1 Paracentrotus lividus | reverse complement strand
GGATGGGGGGTTCGTTGTCCGGACACTTAAGCAGATAAAACCTCATCTTTTGCTCTGGATTTTCTCAAAATTTGTGCTGTAAATATCAAAACTATTTGTGAAATTTGTGGCTTTGTTATAATTGTCTAATTACCCAGGGAGCAAGTAAGGTGGACCTGACATGTCGAGATATAAAAAGTATTCCTATCTAGGATGGTTGTATGGACCCTAACCAACATCGCTAGGGCGGACTACTCTTCAGATCAGCTGCAGGAGGGTCCCTACAGGTGGGGGCGTCCAAAATAACCGCCCCTTTTACAAAAATTAGCATTCTGAACAAAAATGTTTGAAGCAGAGTTTCAAATACATTGAATTTGGTATCAAATTAAAGATAACAAAATTTCCTGCGATTTGGTACTATTTTCAATAAGAATCATATTAAGTAAAGGTAAAATTCTAAGCGTTAAACATGATTTTTCTCATTTTTTACAAAAAATAAATTTTATCTATTTATTGTTTTACCTCGTGTAATAATCAGGTCAAGACCTAAAGCGCGAAACTTTTCATAATGTACCCCAATTTATGGACAAGAGTATGTGAAAAAGAAAAAGTAATACCCTTTTCCAATAAAAAGATATAACGCTATAAAATTACCTCCGCAATATACGGAAAAACGACGTTTTTGCCACATTTATGTGGTAAACCCATAGATACACGTGTAATACCCTATTGCAGTGCGCGCATGTGTATTGCACGGCATGATCTAACAATAATTACATGAATATGCAAATTTCCATAAAGGTTAATAAAGAATGGACTTCTCGACCAATCTTTTGTGAAGGGGAATGGAATTGAGGGGGGGGGGTCATGAAACACGGGACCAATTTGGGGGGCGGCAAAGGGCCGCGGAAGCCAGGGTGGGGCTGGGGGCTGCACCCCCACTTTTGTAGGTAATCGTGAACAAAACGCGAAAATGGCCATGATTTTGTGATTTTTAGGCCTGTTCAGCCCCCCCCCCCCATTTCGGCTAAGCCCCTCCATTTTCAAAAAAGACTTCAAACAGAGCAAATGATGTTGGCTGAAGCTTAATAATAATAATAATATGAATAATTAATAATAATAATAATAATTATAAATCCAAGCTTTTATTACCAAAAGTGTATTTTGCATACATTACAATGTATCTCTTTGGAAACAGAGTATTTTATATTTTTATATTTTAAAATAATCTTCCTTTTTCAGGAAATATAAAATATCTGTTTTGGTATAACAATGGTAAGAATAAGATCGCTGGTTTTCGCTGAATATATGGGATGGTTTTGTAATAGACTTCAAAACCGAGTATTCTTCGATTGTTTTCGATAGGCCAGTGAAGTAGGGTGCCCTACAAGCGAAACTGGGGAGGGGCCGGTTGTTCAGTGCACCTCACTTTTCAGGCATCCACAAACATGACAAATGTACCTCTTTCAATTTAGTTTATTATAGTGCCCCCTTTTTCTCAATTAATAATAGTGCTTCCTTTTTTCCTGAACAAACTTGTGAAATTGTAAAAAATCTAAAGAGCACTTTTTATGTATTTTTCAAACCCCAATTTTTCCTCAACCTCGTATTAAGAGGTGACCACAAGATCAAATGGTTGAATCAAACAAACTTCCGCCTGCTGCTATGCTAAGGACAAACATATTTCAAGGTGTGTTGTCGGCAAATTGGAAAATCAAGCGTGTCGTCCTGAGAGGGCTCGGATAGGGGGGGGGGGGGTTTTGCAGTCGCGGATCCGATGGGGAGCCCAGTGGGCACGACCCCCCCCAGAAAAGAAAAAAAAGGACACACCTGGACAGGCGGGCGCGATTGAGCCGCCTACCTTATATACCCGCTATGGCTGATTCAAGATGACCTCTTTGATGGCCGAAGCCACAGAAAAAAAGGTCGCTGTAACGAAATCGCTGGATCCGCCATTGGTATGGACTAAAGCCCAAAATTGTTCTTTGACAAATTTCTGTGTTCTGGTTTCCAGTCTACTTCCCCAATTTTTAATACTGCTTCTTTTACACCACTGGCCTGGATAGTACCCACCATTTCAGAAAAAGTGGCTCGGCCTTTCCCGCTGTGCCCTCCCTACTTTCAATTTGATTCTCAACATCCCGATTGCTAAAATTCATGTACTTGACTCATATTGCAGTAATGCGGTTAATTATAATATAATGGCGAACCTGTTCCAAAGAAAAATTTGAATAAAGGGGTCTCCTAATCTAATGTCTACCTTTCTTCTCCTCCTTCAAAAAAGAACTTATTTTAGCTTTGCAACCCATTCATGCTGGCCGAATTTCAAACCCTTATAGCAGAATGGTTGATAATTGATTGTATAATATAGGTTTTCGCGGTCAAGTTTTAAACTATCTCGATGCAATTTGACATTTTTTTTTTCGATGGCTTTCTTCCGGAAAATTATCGGCGATTACAAATCTACAGAAATTCGTTTATGTGTAGCCAAAATCAAACACCGTTCAATCCATTGCAAATTGCCACGATGAAATTTTGCTGTGTGAGGCAGTCGCATTCGTCAATGTTCGCTCGAAATTCGTCATTCGTAAAATTCTTCCGTCTTTCTGGTGAATTCAAATTTATTTTGGGCCATCCACATTAGAAATAAACTTTATACCAAATTAGTAAATGCTAGTTGGGATGGAAAATAAAAATTTGGGAGGGGGGCCCTGAAATGTTTTTTGTCAGAAAAAGAGGCTGATCATGGGGGAGGGGGAGCTTGAGCTTGCAAACACACACACAAACAAACAAAAACAAAACAAAATCACATAAGCTGATTATAATGGTTTCGCGTTTTTATCAATATTATTCACAATTATATTGTCTGCTCGAAAACGTAATGGTTACAAAAAAATACATAAAACAAACTAAATGTGCATAAAACAGAGTGCAGCCCTATCTCATTCTATTCATCAGAAACATGCTATAATATGAGGGGGGAGGGGGTAGGTGTTATGAAATTTCCTCGGCTTCGCACCAACAAGGTCATCATGTAACAGCCTCCATAGGGGGGGGGGTTAGACTGGTGGCAATCTAATTTTTTTTTTCTTCTTTTTTTCTTTTTGCGGGGGGGGGGGGGGGGCTGGCGCGCTGGGCCCCGGATCCTCGCCTAAAATGGTCAATAGACGCAGGTTTGAATTACATCAAGTATGCTATTAAATAATTTCAGATTTAGACCAAATAGTTGGTAGACAGGCGCGGCCCCCATCACCCAGCAAAAAAAAAAAAAAGAAAGAAAAAAAGAAAAAAGAAAAGGACAGGGAAAAAAAAGAGTAGAGAAAAGATTGACCAATAAACCGTACCGCGCTGTAACCGTTACAAGATGAACGTGTCTGGATGACCTAATGCCGGCAAAAAAAAAAACAACAAACAAACAAACAACAAACATATACAAAAACAAAAAAAAAAAAAAAACCTTTCGTACTAAAAAGTGCCCTTTTTTCTGTCAAAGCAATAGGGCCTATTTACATACCTCTAAACGTATTTTTAAAATGCCCTTTCTAGAACTTATGTTTTTTAAAAATCATTTAAAACATGTAAAATCTATTTGCAAATTGGTAAATTTAACATTATCATGGGGGCAATAAGTTTACACGTTGATTTAAGTGTGTAATCAAAATTTAATGTTACTTTAAATTTAAATGTTGCTTAAACTTGCAAAATGTACATTTCTTTTAAAAAGGTGCATTTAAATCTCTCAAAATCCGCATTGAACAGCATATTAGTAAATTAAAATACTCTTTTATACCCGCCCCCTCCTATCCAATAAATTTTTGCTCATTATGCCACTGGGGTAAAGGCCCCCCCCCCCCCCCACTTTCAAATTCGTTCCCCAGGCCTCTAAATACAAATTTAATTGTTTAATAATTTAATTTTGTTGTGTACCATGGACGCCAACGCATCTTGCTCCGTGGTGTTCACACGGATAGGCCTAAAGACATTTTTAAATTGCGAACTGCCTAAAAACGAATTTGACTTGCAGGAAGCTCACCTCCACTTCTTTTTTTAAAACAGTTGGAATTTTTTTTAATTGATCGCACGAATTTGATTTATGCACATTGAACGAAATTCACTGCAACATAACACTTTTGATCGCACATAAATGAATATGAAATGGTCATTAACGATTATGAAGAACATAAATAAATCGATTGCTCAAGACGTTAAAGGACGGGGAATCTTCAGCTTCCATGGGTAATATGAAACATGGATGTTTATCCAGCAACATGTGTCACCCATCAGCTGACACTGCAGACTATGTAATGCTTGTATATTCACGCCATCCTTCGCATCTGGTAAAGTCATTAAATCTCAATTTCCCTGGTCGATCAATTCCCGAAGCTCTCGCAGGTGGGACAGATTGTTTTCTGTGGTCAAGAAATTTACCTTGAAAAGACAAATACCCCATTGCCTTTTCACCAAAGTTGGGGTCAAGCAAATTTTGATCAACTCCCATGAAAACTCAAAGATTCCCCGTCTTTTAACTTAATTACCGATGCCCGCTCCGGAAAGGTAATCGTTTTATATTGACTGAACATTAACGAATTCGATTGAAAAAGAGTTTAAAATCGACCGGGAAAACGGGTCTTTCCCACGAGTCCTACGTCCCACGAGACCTCGGGTCCACGAAGGCGAATATTTTCCCACGAGTCTCGTCCCACGAGTACTCGGTCCACGAGTCTAGTCCCCACGAGTCCTACGTCCCACGAGACCTCGGTCCACGCGTCCTCATTCCGCACGTGGCTGAGTATTTTTCGCCACGAGTTCTCGATCCCACGAACCTCGGTCCCATGAGTCCTTGGTCCACGAGTCTCTGTCCCACGAGGAGAGGTTCACCGAGACGCGATTTTTCTCATATGCATATTTAATCATTTAGGATGTTTGTCTGCCTCAAAAATTGACCTAAGTTTATGATGGAAATGTTTCAAATGTATACTAAATTCATGATCTTGTAAGTTTTGTTAGTACACGGCATTTGGTTTGCTGGCAGGTTTTGTAAATCGGGAAAATTATGATTTATACTTGGTAGCATCATGATGTATTTCTGAGGGGGGCCCACGGGGCACTGGCCCCGGTAGGGGAAAAGGGGCGCCGCAAAGGATGAAGAATAGAGAAGAGAGAGAGAGAGAGAAGGAAGGAAAGGAGAGAAAGGGGAAAAAAGAGGGGGGGGGGGAGTAAGAAGACAAAGAAGGAAAAAGACAAAAGAACAAAGACCCCCCCCCCCCAAAAAAAAGGGGGGGCCGGTAGGGGGAAAACCAAAAGAAAAAAAAAAAAAGAAAAATTTTTTATTTAGATTTAGGGGTCTTTATAAATTCTAATCCCCTGCCCCCCCCACCCGAGACCAATTTTAATTAGGGGTACTTCGATTTCATAAGACATCGATCAAACAAAAATGTCAGTAGGTTGCGATCAATTTCGCGCCGAGCGAGAATTTGCGCTTGGGTTGACATTCAAATTAACGAGTGGATATTTCAAATTAAACACGTGTTATTCAAATTCATGCTAATATGCTCGCTTCCCGTATGCTCGTTCCCGTTTCCGAGAAAAGGGTAATATTTTAAGGGGGTCAGGTAGGGGGAAACCAGAGAAATTAATTTAGATAGGGTCTTATCATTCTATCCCCCACACCTTGGCCGACCAATTTTAATTAGGGTACTTCTAATTTTTGGAGGACAAAACCGGAATAGTGTCGAATATGTGAAAGGGGGTAATTTTGCTAAAACAGTGTATGTTGACCCTGAGCGGGGGGGGGGGGTTGTAAAACTTCTCTTCGAAATCATATAACGCGTTCAATAACAATCACTGAATAAAAGGCTCATAAAATAATGAAAACAAAATTATACAATGACACATAAAATACACATCATTCAAATGAAAATGCGGCGTAGTATATCAATGCGGGGGCGGTCACAACTCGCCCCTAGGCTGCGGGGCACGTAGTGCCCTGTAGGCCTAACGTCGCCACGCAAGGCAATTTCTGCGATTCCTACGGTTAATATTGGTTTGCAGGACAGGTACTCCATCGTGCCTGCTAAGTACGTCGTTTGTACCTGCACGTACGTTCGTCTTGCAATTTTCTTTGCAAAAAATGATGACGTCACTTGCAGGAGCAAACGTAGCGGAGAAAGGTGCAGGCTCATGTGCAACCATTGCGCATGCATTGTGGTTGTTCCTTACAATCATTGCACGACGGGCGTACGTGGCAAGAGCAATATTTCTTTTTTGTTTTGCATGCATATTCATGACAAGTAGATGGGAGCGTCTAGTTTTTTGAATCGTCACCTATGCATTGCAAATGATGTTATGGCAGGGGCCTATTTTTTGTTTTTTTTTTGTTTTTGCTTTTGGTTTTGTTTTGTTTGTTATTGGTTTTTTTTTTTTTGGGGGGGGGCTTAAATAAGGCTTAAAAAATTAATATGGTCATTTTTGTGGTTTTGTACACGTTTGCTGAAAAGAAAGTGGGGCTAAAGCCCCCCGCCCCGCCCCATGCTCCGCGGCCCATGTATCAAGCGCGTAGGATTTCATGTCACGCACGGGGGGGGGGGGGGGAACTGAAAACAACGAAAGTGAAAAAATAATCTCTAAATTCGCATATTATAGCATATTAATGCAGAAACTAAAGGAAAGTGTTTTCGAGCGCGAAGCGCGAGCCGAAAATTTTGCCTTGTAATAACATTTAGCATTGTATTTGACATACATTTTACCTCTTTATTAGCTTCACACTAATACTGACATGAATATGTTAAGCTTTAAAACTCGAAGAGGATGATCCCCCTAGAAAAATCGAGGGGGAAGATTCCCCAGAAAAAAATCGAGGGGGAACGCCTCCCCGTCCACACGCCCCCCCCCCGGGTCGCGCCAAAACCATGTATTGCATTTTCTTTTTCTCCTCCTCTCTCTCTCTCCGTCTATCATGTATAATTAATATAAATTATGGTTCAGATTCGCAGTGAGTTTCTAGTTTAGTATTACTCCGCTTGATATCTCAATATTCCAGCTCCCCAAAATTAACATCACATTAATTATAAAGGACTATGTTAAAGTTTGAACGCAAGAGAATTGAACCTGATATGCAATAAGCTCGTAAACGATTTTTGTAAAACGGGAAACTTCTTTTAGGGGCTTTTAAGGGGTCACCACCGCCTCACGGCAGTAGATGAGAAAATGAGCACATACTTACAAAAACGGTTCCCGCACCCTTATTCTATTTCTTTCATGATAATTTAACTTGTCCAGAATTACATCTCAGGCTAACATTACCAAGGTTTAGTTAAAGATCTTCTAAAAGTTTGTTAACATCATACATGGTTACATGTTACAAAAGCAACAGCTTCTTTTGGCGACATTTTTTTTTTGTGGAAAATGTTGGCTAATCATAATAGGAACGTCGAAAAGTGTTTCTACTGCATTAAGGATACTCTGACCCTAATTAGAGATGTCACAGCTAGGGAACAATTGCAGATACATTGGTGTCGCGCACCTCAATGAAATTTGCTTTAAAAAAATAATTGATTTGCCCATTATTTTTGTGCAAAATCATGTTTTAATTATCGACTGCAACAAAAGAAATAAATATAATAATAATGTAGTATTTTAAAGTACATACCGGAGGAAATAACATTGTATGTCTTACACTGAATACTGTTTCAAGGGCCTACACTTTTATATTTTTTGTTTGAGAATAAACCCGCCTTCTGTATTTGGAACATTCTGTCGTGTGCCTGTCAGTGGGGCATTCTAGCAAATTTTAATTTAAAAAATTAAATAAAACTGTTTTCATAATTGTTATTCTTATATTATTGCAATTAAATAAGTGATCGTTCTCTGACATTGATTACCTGTTCTGTCAGCCTAATCTGATTATAAAATCAAATATGAGATATATTAATCTCCAACTTGGACTTAAATTTGTAAGAATCATCTGGATGGAGGGAAACACCTTTTCTTCGTATCCACGGCTACATAATAATGCTGCTGCAAATCCATGCCTTCCATCACATACCGACCCTTGACTCAGGAGGTTGAAACCATTATATACACGATAAACGGCGGCGATTTCATGTTACGGGATTTTTTGTTTATGGGGGCAGCGGAAGCACCAGAAGGGGTAAAAAACATAAAATTACAGCTCAAACGGGAAAAAAAGAGTTCCCGAATATACATAGCGTCATGATTATGTATTTGTATATGCCAAAATTCTGAAAGTTCTGGCGTATACTTGTTAATCAAATGCAATCAAATCAGTCAAAATTTAAATTGAAACAAAATCCGCTAGTTCGATATCTTAATACAAACATTAATAAATTGAAAACAAGACAATATATTATAAACCCTTAATAATAACATAATTTTAATTATTATTAGCTTTGTATTTTTCACACATTTTTCCTCCATACTGTCTTAACTAAACCTGATCACTAATCTATATTAAAAATGCTTAAGCTCTCCAAAAATCGAGGGGGCGATCCTCCGCCCCCGGGATTGCCCCAATGTACACGATGGCATACTCGTTCCGGATCTCCTATCAACATGGCTTTGGAGGGGAAGAAAGCAAAATTACCCCTTTATCGAAGTTTTTGTTGGAGCATTATTCCGGATCCCATTTCAGCATTTTTTTCAGACGATTTTGAAAACTATCGCTAATTAAGATGATGATTTGAACTAATTCAAAGAACCGACATAAGTAAAATCAAGTAAAAATACAATGAAATTGTCGAAAGACTCAAAAACATAGCGAACATTTTTAACAATTACTTTTCTTCAATTGGAACAATCTTTGCTAAAAATATTCCCCATGTAACAAAAGTTATACTGACTTTTTAGGGCCCCGCTAATCCTATTCTATTTTTCAATTTTCCGACAAATAGACAAGAAATCATAAAATTTGTCATTATCCGCATGGTGGGAATTTCCTGATTTTCCATGAAATTGGCTAAAAAATAAATTTCCTTGTTCAAAAAAGGTGATAAACTTGAATTGGTACTACCGGCCAATCTCATTATTGTCTTCTTTTTCGAAAAATCTTGGAAAGATAGTGTTTTAATCGAACGCTGGCTTTCTGAAAGAAATATGATATTTTTGTCTAACTTTCATTAGGTTTTAGGGAAAAACAAGTACTGTTGTTCATGCTTTAATGTCTTTTGGTTGAGAAAATTTCCATTCAATGACTCGTCTTCTCAACAAGTCGGTATATTCCTGGACTTCTCCAAAGGCCTTTGAACGAAACCATGGAATTTTACTTTATAAACTCGGCCATATTTCATGATATTGGTGTTGCGTGAAAGGCCTTGGAGTGGGTTCGGAGCTTACCTTTCGAAAGAAGACAATTTGTTTCTTTAATAACCAAACTCTGATTTAAAGATATTAACATGTGGTGTACGCGCAAGGGAGCTTGTTAGGTCCGCTAATTGTTATTCTGTTAAATATAATGATTTCATAAATGCGTCCAATTCTCTGTCATTCATTTTATTGCAGATGATACTCAATTTATTTTATTCACATAGTGATCCAAATATTCTTGTTGATCGTAATTAACACCGAGCTGCGGAAAATTTAATTGGATAAAAGCTAATATTATCATTGAATCTCTGAGAACAAATTACATATTGTTTAGTAACTCCTTAACTCATTACCCACTGACATTGTTTTTGACAACACCCCTCTTGAAAGTTTCTCATACAAATTTCTAGGTGTTTTGGTTGATAATAAACTTTCCTGAGACTGCATATTCGAAAATATTTGTAAAACTATCTCTCGCAACGTTGGTATCATTTATAGAATTAAAATCACACCTTCAACAACAATCTTTTATTTATGCTTTATTCATCCTTACTTTTACCATACTTGCATGATACGGACTTTTGCTTTGGGGTAACACCAGACTGCAACAAATGCGTATTTCCGTACTTTTTCGCTATCCTCTTTTCGCTTCTTAAGGGGTATAAGATCTATAGATGTCTATGAATGACATCACGCATCATGCCATACTACATCGCACCTTGTCTTCATAGAAAACATTTTAATTGTTCAATGAATTGTCTATGTCCTCATTTACCAGCAACGAATGCCTTTTGTGCAGGGATGAAACCACCACTTGTCAAAATGTTTGGCATATTTACCTTGTTTTCTATTAAAAATAATTGAATAATAAACAGGTTTTCAGGTCGACAGGTGGATGGGCGATTGCCATTCTTCCCATGATCTGAACTATTATTGACATCTTAATGAGTTTGGTACCCTTATCCAAGGGGAAAAAAAAAGGACAAAAATAACGATTTTTAGGTTGGCAGTACGTAACCACCTATCGAACGTTGTTGGAAAGAGTTTTGTTATTACAAAAGAAAGTAATTCGTATAAATATGTAATGCTATTTTTTCTTCCCATACGGATCCACTTTTTCCTTGAATATATCCTAAACAATTAAAGATCTGCACTTATTTCATCTGGTGATTTCATGTACAATTCATTCTGGTACTCTTCCATCTTGTATTTTAATGAAATATGTTTTTAAAAATCTCGCAATTCATAAACTATCCCACTAGAAAATCCGAGAATTTCATTTAGGCCGTTTTTGAGAACGTTTTCCGCACAAAATACATTTATTTTTGAAGGCCTTAAGTTTGGAATACTTTACCTCTCGATCTTAAACAAATTCCCTTCATTTTAGTCTTTAAAAGGAATCTAAGAATATTTACTGGCCCCGTAATGACCTAGCACTGGGTTTATTGTTCACCATGACCATGTTTTTTGCCTTTATTGTCTTTGTATCGAAAGACATCGTCACCACTTGTCAAACAGGCATATCCTCTCATTTGTTTCCCCTTTCCTTGTTAATTGCTTTTGCTACCTAGATATACTCGTTCATCTGATATATTTTTCGCCACAACGCCAGATATCTCCTCTTCATCGTTTTTCTCTCTTCTCACCCGTCTCCTTTTTCATATTTTTTTTTAATATATATATCATATATATATAACATGTATTATGTTTTTTTTCCCCTCTCGTCTCTCTCTACCACTTCTCTGTTGGCTACTATCTTTATTTGAGTCATGTACTTACTACTATTGAATACTATTTTCCAGGGGTCACTAATTAACAAGCTTTGCTTCTCAGTGGACCTCTCCATTTCAACGTAATATTCATTTTGGAATATATAGATTCTGATTTATTATATTTGTATTGCATGTCTTTGTTATGTCAAATGGTTTATTCCAATGATACTTGGTATGAATTTTGTACTCTTTGTTGGAATGAAAAAAATAACATTGAAATTGAAATTGAAATTGAAAATTTAGGGGAATCAAAGAACCCATATTCCAATGATTTTCGATTTTCCCCCAGCACTGAACACCCTAAAATCTGAAACGAACAAACGTGTATGGTTGACCAGATTGGGGGGGGGGCTGTGTCATTAGAAGAAGTCTGAACTTGCTGTCGATGCAGATGAAGGCACTTGTGACGCGCGTTGAAGGCGAAGACGACTGCAGGTCTTGGGCAGTATCCTTGATCCACTTTCGTACGTGCAACGCACCTTTGCCTGTGCGATGATTCGTGCATCAACGTGCGTTGATTTGAACCTCAAACCCCTCCAGAATCGCAAGATGACTTACAACCACTTGGCCATGCAGGCACGTTGAAGGTGCGTGCGATGTGCCTCATCGTGCCATGCAGGCGACGTCAGAATCCAATCGCAATTTATTGGGACATGTCAGAATAATCTTCAAAGAGTTGTAGCGCATCGACGTCGTGTCTGAAAAATCGTGCAAACGCTGCAGCGAATTTTCTAACGGAATCGCCGTCGTACGGGAGTTGTACGTCGAAGGTACGGCGAGTTGTGACCGCCGCATAAAAAATAACTTTTAAAAGAAAAGAAAGAAAGAAAAAAAAACAACAGAGAGAATGAATAAAAAAAAGCAAAACGTATCGAGGAAAAATGATCGAAGTATGAAGCCTTTGTTCGCTGACACATTTCATCCACACTTTCAAAGATGAATTAAATAAGGCAGGATTATGAAATGAAAATTAAATAATGACTATATAATACAAATAACATTTGAGAAATGAAGTAAAAAATTATCAGAGAGAAGAGAGAGAGAGCAAATAAAGCAGCGGAGCCCTTTTTCAGGCAATGTCCTAACATTTCCGAAAATGATATATGAAGAAAGTTAGAAATCAAAATTATATAATGAAACAAAAATATAGACATATACATTGTTATAACGCTCATTGCCCTGGACATGCTGGAGAGGATGGAGAGACTGGAGAGACAGGGGTGATGCGTTCATCTCGATTGCCGTCTTGTCCGGACAACCACCGTCCGGACATAGACTACAACAACCGGGTACACGTTATCCGAGTATTAACACGAAAAC
>CALNVZ010002041.1:35198-53559 GCA_940671915.1 Paracentrotus lividus | reverse complement strand
CATGTATAGCATTTTTCTTTTTCTCACTCTCTCTCTCTCTCTCCGTCTATACATGTATAATTAATATTAAATTATGGTTCAGATTCCAGTGAGTTTCTTAGTTTCGTATTACTCCCTTGATATCTCAATATTCCAGCTCCCCAAAATTAACAGTCACATTATTATAAGGACTATGTTAAGTTTGAAACGCAAGAGAATTGAACTGACTATGCAATAAGGTCGTAAAACATTTTGTAAAACGGGAAACTTCTTTTAGGGGCTTTTAAGGGGTCACCCCGCCTCACGGCAGTAGATGAGAAAATGAGCACATACTTACAAAAACGTTCCGCACCCCTTTATTCTATTTCTTTCATGATAATTTAACTTGTCCAGATTACATCTCAGGCTACATTACAAGGGTTTAGTTAAAGATCTTCTAAAAGTTTGTTAACATCATACATGGTTACATGTTACAAAGCAACACCCTTCTTTTGGCGACATTTTTTTTTTTGTGGAAAATGTTGGCTAATCATAATAGGAACGTCGAAAAGTGTTTCTCCTGCATTAAGATACTCTGACCCCTAATTAGAGATGTCACAGCTAGGGAACCACCTCAATGAAATTTGCTTTAAAAAAATAATTGATTGCCATTATTTTGTGCAAAAATCATGTTTTAATATCGACTGCAACAAAAAGAAATAAATAATAATAATAATGATAGTATTTTAAAAGTCCATACCGGAGGAAATAACATTGTATGTCTTACACTGAATACTGTTCAAGGGCCTACACTTTTATATTTTTGTTGAAGAAATAAACCCGCCTTCTGTATTTGGAACATTCTGTCGTGTGCCTGTCAGTGGGGCCTTCTAGAAATTTAATTTAAAAAAAATTAAATAAACTGTTTTCAATAATTGTTATTCTTATATTATTGCAATTAAATAAGTGATGTTCTTCTGACATGATTCCCTGTTCTGTCAGCCTAATCTGATTATAAAATCAAATATGAGATATATTAATCTCCACTTGGACTTAAATTTGTAAGAATTCATCTGGATGGAGGAAACACCTTTTCCTTCGTATCCACGGCTACATAATAATGCTGCTGCAAATCCAGCCTTCCATCACAATACCACCCTTGACTCAGGAGGTGAACCATTATATACACGATAAACGGCGGCGATTTCATGTTACGACTGGGGGCAGCGGAAGCACCAGAAGGGGTAAAAAACATAATAATACACTCAAACGGGAAAAAAAGAGTCCCGAATATACATACAGTACATGATTATGTATTTGTATATCCAAAATTCGAAAGTTCTGGCGTATACATTGTAAATCAAATCAAATCAAATCAGTCAAATTTATTGAAACAAAAATCCGCTATTCCGATTATCTTCAATACAAACATAATAAATGAAAACAAAGACAATAATATTATAAACCTTATAATAACATAATTTTAATATTATTAGCTTTGTATTTTACACACATTTTTCCTCCATACTGTCTTTACTACCTGATCACTATCTATATTAAAAAATGCTAAGCTCTCAAAAATCGAGGGGGGCGATCCTCCGCCCCCGGGATTGCCACCAATGTACACGATGCATACTCGTTCCGGATACTCCCTATCACATGCTTTTGGAGGGGAAGAAAGCAAAATTACCCCTTTATCGAAGTTTTGTTGGACATTATTCCGGATCCCATTTCAGCATTTTTCCAGACAGATTTGAAAACTATCCCTAATTAAAGAATGATGAATTTGACTAATTCAAGAACCGACATAAGTAAAATCAAGCATAACAATGAAATTGTCGAAGACTCCAAAAACATAGCGAACATTTTTAACAATTACTTTTCTTCAATTGGCAACAATCTTGCTAAAAATATTCCCCCATGTAACAAAAGTTATACTGACTTTTTAGGCCCCGCTAATCCTAATTCTATTTTTCATTTTCCGACAAATAGACAAGAAATCACTAAAATTGTCATTATCGCATGGTGAATTTCCTGATTCCATGAAATTGGCAAAAATAATTCCCTTGTTCAAAAAAGGTGATAAACTTGAATTAGGTAACTACCGGCCAATCTCATTATTGTCTTCTTTTTCGAAAATCTTGGAAAAGATAGTGTTTACTCGAACGCTGGCTTTCCTGAAGAAATATGATATTTTGTCTAACTTTCAATTTGGTTTTAGGGAAAAACACAGTACTGTTCATGCTTTAATGTCTTTTGTTGAGAAAATTTCCCATTCAATTGACTCGTCTTCTCACACAGTCGGTATATTCCTGGACTTCTCCAAGGCCTTTGATACGATAAACCATGAAATTTTACTTTATAAACTCGCCAATATTCATGATATTGGTGTTCGTGGAAAGGCCTTGGAGTGGTTCAGGAGCTACCTTTCGAACAGAAGACAATTTGTTTCTTTAAATAACCAAACATCTGATTTTAAAGATATTACATGTGGTGTACCGCAAGGGAGCTTGTTAGGTCCGCTATTGTTTATTCTGTATATAAATGATTTTCATAAATCGTCCAATTCTCTGTCATTCATTTTATTTGCAGATGATACTAATTTATTTTATTCACATAGTGATCCAAATATTCTTGTTGATGTAATTAACACCGAGCTGCGGAAAATATTAAATTGGATAAAAGCTAATAAATTATCATTGAATCTTCTGAAGACAAATTACATATTGTTTAGTAACTCCTTAACTTCATTACCCACTGACATTGTTTTTGACAACACCCCTCTTGAGAAAGTTTCTCATACAAAATTTCTAGGTGTTTTGGTTGATAATAAACTTTCCTGGAGACTGCATATCGAAAATATTTGTAAAACTATCTCTCGCAACGTTGGTATCATTTATAGACTTAAATCACACCTTCAACAACAATCTTTATTTATGCTTTATTCATCCCTTATTTTACCATACTTGCATGAATTACGGACTTTTGCTTTGGGGTAACACCAGACCTGCCAACAAAAAATCGTATTCCGTACTTTTTCTATCCTCTTTCGCTTCTTAAGGGGGTACTAAGATCTATAGATGTCTATGAATGCACATCACCATCATGCCATACTACATCGCACCTGTCTTCATAGAAAACATTTAATTGTTCAATGAATTGTCTATGTCCCTCATTTACCAGAACGAATGCCTTTGGTGCAGGGATGACACACTTGTCAAAATGTTTGGCATATTTACCTTGTTTTCTATTGAAAATAATTGAATAATAAAAGGTTTTCAGGTCGACAGGTGGATGGGGATTGACATTTTCATGATCTGAATAATTATTGACATTTAATGAGTTTGGTACCCCTTATCCAAATGAAAAAGACAAAAATACGATTTTAGGTTGGCAGTACTGTAACACCTATCGAACGTTGTTGGAAAGAGTTTTGTTATTACAAAAGAAAGTAATTCGTATAATATGTAATGCTACTTTTCTTGCCCATACGGATCCACTTTTCCTTGAACATAATATCCTAAAAATTAAAGATCTGCACTTATTTCATCTCGGTGAATTTATGTACAAATTCAATTCTGGTACTCTTCCATTTGTATTTAATGATATGTTTTTAAAAAATCTCGCAATTCATAACTATCCCACTAGACAATCCGGAGAATTTCATTTACCGTTTTTGAGAACGTTTTCCGCACAAAATACATTTATTTTTGAAGGCCTTAAGTTTTGGAATACTTTACCTCTCGATCTAACAAATTCCCCTTCACTTTTAGTCTTTAAAAGGAATCTAAAGAAATATTTACTGGCCCCGTACATGACCTAGCACATTGGGTTATATTGTTACCATGACCATGTTTTTTGCCTTTATTGTCTTTGTTATCGAAAGACATCGTCACCACTTGTCAAACAGGCATATCCTCTCATTTGTTTCCCTTTCCTTGTTAATTGCTTTTGCTACCTACGATATACTCGTTATCTGATATATTTTTCGTCCACAACGCAGATATCTCCTCTTCATCGTCTTTTCTCTCTTCTCACCCTCTCCTTTTTCATATTTTTTTTTTTTAATATATATATATATATATATATCATGTATTATGTTTTTTTTCCCCTCTCTCTCTCTCTACCATCTTCTCTGTTGGCTACTATCTTTATTTGAGTCATGTAACTTACTACTATTGAATACTATTTTTCAGGGGTCCACAATTAACAAGCTTTGCTTCTCAGTGGACCTCTCCATTTCCAACGTAATATTCAATTTTGGAATATATAATTCTGATTTATTATACTTTGTATTGCATGTTTTGTTATGTCAAATGTTTATTCCAATGATACTTGTATGAATTTTGTACTCTTTTGTTGGAAATGAAAAAAATAACATTGAAATTGAAATTGAAATTGAAAATTTAGGGGGAATGCCAAAAGACCCGTATTCCAATGATTTTCGGATTTTCCCCCAGCACTGAACCCCTAAAATCTGAAACGAACAAACGTGTATGGTTGACCAGATTGGGGGGGGGGGGGCTGTGTCATTAGAAGAAGTCTGAAACTTGCGTGTGATGCAAGATGAAGGCACTTGTGACGCGCGTTGAAGGCAAGACGACTGCAGGTCTTGCAGCTATCTTGCTCACTTTGTACGTGCAACGCACCTTGCCTGTGCGATGATTGTGCATTCAACGTGCGTTGATTTGAACCTCAAACCCCTACCAGAATCGCAAGATTGACTTACAACCACTTGCCATGCAGGCACGTTGAAGGTGCGTGCGATGTGCCTTCATCGTGCCATGCAGGCGATCGTAGAATCCAATCGCAATTTATTGGACATGTCGAATAATCTTCAAAGAGTTGTACCATCGACGTGCGTGTCTGAAAAATCGTGCAAACGCTGCACGAATTTTCTACGGAATCCGTCGTAGGGAGTTGTACGTCGAAGGTACGGCGAGTTGTGACCGCCGCATAAAAAAATAACATTTTAAAAGAAAGAAAGAAAGAAAAAAAAACAACAGAGAGAATGAATAAAATAAAAAAAAGAAAAAACGTATGAAGGAAAAATGATGAAGTATGGAAGCCTTTGTTCGCTGACACATGTTCATACATTTCAGAAGATGATTAAATGAAGGAGGATTATGAAATGAAAATTAAATAATGAATATATAATACAAATAACATTTGAGAATGAAGTAAAAAATTATCAGAGAGAGAGAGAGAGAGAAATAAAGCACGGAGCCTTTTTCAGGCACATGTCCCTACATTTCCGAAAATGATAATATGAAGAAAGATTATGAAATCAAAATTATATAATGAAACAAAATATAGACATATAACATTGTTATAACGTCATTGCCCTGGACATGCTGGAGAGGAATGGAGAGACTGGAGAGACAGGGGTGATGCGTTCATCTCGATTGCCGTCTTGTCCGGACAAACAACCCGTCCGGACATAGATCTACAACAACCGGGTACAGTATCCGAGTATTACAGAAAACACGAGAAAGAACCCCTGTTGCACCACAAATTGTCACCCCTCCACAAATTGTCACCCCCCGACAAGTGGGTGACAATTTGTGCAAAAACTGAAACCACAAATTGTCACCCCACCACAAATTGTCGCATAATTTTCGAAGGCGACAATTTGTGCTGCACGTGCCGGTCTCAATTTTTAACCAAATTGTGCCAATTTGTGTCGGCAAAATGAAAACCTAAACACATATTTGTCGCCCATTCACAAAATTGTTTTTAACCTCGATCCTGTCTCAGGGGCCGCGAGCGTTTTGAAGTGGAGGGGCTGAGCCGAAGTGGGGGGGGGGAGCTGAACAGGCTAAAAATCACAAATGTATGGTCATTTTTGTACACGTGGCTGAAAAAAAGTGGGGGGGGCCGGCAGCCCCCCGGCTCCGCGGCCCCTGTGTCTGGTGTGTGGTGTATGTGCGCCTTGGTGTTTGTCATTGTTTGTGGTATAGTAGTGTGCGCTGTGTTAGAGGTGAGTGTTATGGGTGTGGGTGTATTTATATGTGTGCGGCGTATTTTTTTTCGGGGGGGGGGGAGGGGGTCAAGTTGGTCAACTCTCTGATCGTCTAATACCATATGCCCTAAACCCATTTGGTCTAGTGACAGTTTGGTCTAACTTCCACTTCCATTGTTGCCACATTCTGATGACCCTTTTTAATATGACCTTGAAATTCATATGATTAACAACCTGGAAATGGCATCATTCTAGAAAATATCTAATTTTCTATGAAACCAAAATTTCTTTAATAACTTAATAATTTTGATAACAACAGTTCTACATGACCCCATGATCCCATGAACACACACACACACACACACCCTTTTACATACACAGTTTCTTACGAACTCTACATGAACTTTTTTTTTTCATGGAGATAGTTAAGTGTTGATATGTATAAAGTCTGGAATGATCACATTACCATAATAAGAAAATTTTCTTGTGGCCTTAATTGAACAAGAAATAACGTCCATCGAATTCGGGCGACAATTTGTGGTGTCACGTCCTCCACAAATTGTCGTCTAAATTAGGTGACAATTTGTGGTGGGGTGACAATTTGTGGTGTCAGTTTTTGCACAAATTGTCGCCTACTTGTCGGGGGGTGACAATTTGTGGTGCAACAACCCTACATCTATCAAACTAAACGTCTGCCGGTGCATATCGTCCCTACAAACTAGGGCGCCCCAAACCAAAGGTGCCCCTTTTACAAAAAAAAAAAATGAAAAATGAAAAATGAAAAATAAAAACATATATAGGATTTATTTTCCAAACTCACTAGATTTGTGGTCAAAATAAACAGTAGGCCCTATTAAATTGTTTTAACGCTTGAGCTATTTTGAAAGCAGATTGAACTCGGAAAAAATTGAAAGTTTTGGAGGTGAAGAATTGCATTTTTCTCCTTTTCTACGATTTTTTTCTCAATAATTTATAATACTAAATTGTATAGAGCATTGGTGTTTCTAACTTTCCTTAAACCTAATCAACATGCATGTGCAAGGTACTGTCAAAAGAAGAGAGTAGTATCTTATTCCGATAAAGAATTGTGGTACCCTAGAAATCTATATAAACCGTCAACAAAAAGTTTCGCTAATCGTCTTTGGGCAATGATAATTTTTCAGGTATGCTTTAGTTATTCCTGATATTCATACTAAGATAATTTATTCCTTTTTTATTGATATCCTATTTGTAATGATTGTGTCATGCTTAAATGCACAAAATATCAGAATATGGAGAAAAGTAAAAAGTGAAATGTCGCAAAATACATTTTTATTGATCAAATTGAATTCCGAATCCCGAATTTATGCCCTGGTAACTTTTTGGGTATTTTCTAATTTTTATTGAATTTTATACCATTTTCAAGCTCATTTATTCCTCTTTTCGATGATACCCTAATTGTAACAAGATTGTTGTTCTTGTATGCACAGATCACCTGAATGTTAGGACAAGTCAGAAGTCAAATGTTGCAAATTGAATGCCTATTGTGAGTGTTATTTTCTGTTGCGAGTTACTCAATTTGAGCAATAACGATGCATTTTGCAACTTTTCACTTTTTACTTTGCTATAATATGTTCATGAATTATGTGCATTCAAACATGATGTTACAATTGCAAATAGGGTATCAATAAAAAGAAGAATAAATGAACTTTTCAATGCTATAAAAATTGATAGTGATAAAACCCCACATTAAAATGTATCAAGGTTCAAAGTTGTGTTGCAGAACATCCAAACTGAACATTATCTAATTCGCTTTGCCTTGTATTCAGGGGGTATTCAGGGGTTTTGTGGACCCGTGCATGACATCACCATGACAAATTAGGTATCAATAAAAAGAGGAATAACTGAACTTGACAATGGTCCAAATTCAATAAAAATTATAAATTACCCCAAAAGTTATTAGGGTCTAAAATCGAGTTGCGGAACTTCAATGTGATCAATAAAAGTGCATTTTACAACATTTGACTTTTTAATTTTCTCCATATTCTGATATTCTGTGCATTGAAGCATGACACAATCATTACAAATAGGATATCAATAAAAAGGTGAATAAATTATCTTTCCAACGGTACGAATATCGGGAAGAACTAAAGCGCACCTCAAAAGTTATCATGGCCCAAAATCGATTTGCGGAACGCAATAGATCGACACAAAAATAAACAATTTGTCCCGTGACGGAGAAGAACCCCATATACCCGCACGTTTATTAAGAAAGGCCTATAAGTATGTGCTGACTGTTAGCAGACAAACAAAAGCACCAAAAGTTACATACACATTACACTCTTCATCTTGACAACAAATTTAGAGTGTTTGAAAAATGAATTGTGCTATTTTTCTTCACAATGTATTTTTTTTTTGTGGGTAATAGAGCATTCTTCTTGGGTGCCCCCGTTTTTAGGGACCTTCAGCAGAGATTCACTACCAGATGTTTAGTTTGGTAAATACGGGGTTCTTTCTTATGTTTTCCGGCACTCGAATACTGGTACATCGCAGCTGCCTGTACTAAAGTCTTACCAGAATGAGTATTTCTTTAAAGTTTATGATTTGATTTAAACTTTACAACCATAGGCTTAAAAATAACACTATAGACATGATAGAAAATTTTGCTGGCTTTGTGCTTAAAACATCACAACTGGGTAAAAAGTCGGTAACAAAAAGGACAAGGACAAAAAGGCCACTTATTACAATTCATTATTTTTATCACACAATAAAACTTTTGCCAGTTGTATTACTTGTATTACCTAACGAACATATATTATGGAAGTCTCCAGTAAGCTATCTTAATTTGGTATGCAACTTGAAGTATTCTTTGTATATAGAAAAACGTTGGTCAGTCGGATTTACCATCAGTCGCATTTTTTTAGTGTGTGTGTGTGTACGTTTTTTTGGTTATTTCACCCCTTTGTAAAGAATTAAATGTCATTACGACCGTTGAAATAAAAAAAAAAAAAATATGTTATCACCCTTTTCCCATTAGCGGAAATAATAATAACAATGATGATGATGATAATAATAATAATAATAATAATAATAATCTCGTGCAGGTCTAAAACAAATTTTTTTCATGTACTCCCACATTTTGATGGTTCGAGATCTTGAGGAATTAGACGAGAATGAAAAATTATTTTTATTCGCCTTGAAAGATTTTTATGAGTTATTAACAGCCATGGCATTGGATAAGTGATAAGTCACATTATAAACATGATATATACCGTTTTGGGCAATTCCATGAATTATGGGGACATTTTCACCAAAAAAAGAAGTGAGTCTCCTAAGTTAATTATTAAATTTATCACTAATCTAATATCATGGATGTTCGAGAACAACAAAGGTCTTTCATATTCAGTTTTTTAAAAAAAAGTCATTTTCGTTAATATCTTCAAGATCTCAAACCATCATTAAAATTGTACATGTGGGACTGGGGACAATAAATTTCACTAAAATGTAATTTACACAATATTCGTTTAATATTTCTCCTTGCAAATTTCGCTAAAAGGGAAGGGATGGACACAATTTTATATTTCACAGGCTATTGTCATATTTGATTGATTACCAGTGGATGAAATGACCTCTAGAATTTCACTGGACAAAATGTAACGTAACTAACTGTAACGTAACTTACCATGTTTTTGTTGTTTCTACAGAAAAATATCAAGCTATTCATGAACTATAGTATATCACATGACTTGCCAACTCATCAGCAATTGCATGAATGTCACAGTTTGTTTTAGATGAATGTAGTTTCGAGGAATTTTATGGTCAAAGTCAATCCCCCCAAAACCATGTCCACTTTTGGTAACGTAACTAACCAAAGTTTAAGTACCTGAGTGTTATTACTTATTGAAATATGCCTCATGATTCTCTTTGATGATGTTAAGTAGGGTTGGTCTATAGGTATTGACACTACGAAAATTGGAAAATGATATCCAAGCATCTTCACGTAGAAGCCATCCTTAGCGAACATTGTACCATATTATGTAACGAAACTAATCATGGAATTGCCCTTTTGTGTTTTGACAATTGTCCTAGTTGGAGTGGAATAGCCCATGGCCCCGTTGTTTCTTTATTTATTAAATAAAGATAATTAATCGATTTATTTTATGACATTATAACCAGTGTAACTATGTTATCACATGATCAATATGTAAGCCTACTGACAATATCATTATATATTGTAAAATATTTTGTTTCCTTCTATTTTTAGGGCTTGAAGTTCAACCATGGGGGGCGTAAGCGATGAAATTTTACGTAAGATAGCAAAACTCATTCCAAGCTCAAAAGTTACTGAGGTAGGATTGGGATTAAACTTAGAAAGACCAGAAGTGGATCGATTCCAAATAAGTAACCGGATAAATTGCGTGCAGACTTGTGACGGAACTTGGGCCATGCTACAAGCTTGGAAAGATGACACTATAGAGGAGGATCAACAGTTGCAATTAAAACGTGCCCTTGAGAAAGCAAAACTTAGAGGGGTAGCTGATCGTTTTTTCGGACAGGAGATCACTACTAATGGTAATGTTGTCTTTGTTGTATTTAAGTTTAGTGCAGTATTTTTTAGTGCTTCTAAAATTGGGCCGTTATCACTCAATAACTAAATAATTAAATTCCACAGTTGTATTCGTTCCGTATTTATTTATGAATTTGAGAGAAATTATTTCAAAACAACGGCGGAGAAAGAAAGAAGTCACCGCCGATAATGTTTTGAAAATAAAAAACTTCTCCATGAAATAAAGACGGAGTGGATATAATTGCGGAATTATTAATTTAGTCGTGGGGTGATAAAAGCCCAAATTAGGAGAGAAACTTATTATTTAGCGGAAGAACTCACCGCCGATAATGTTTCGAAATAACCTCTTCATGACGGGGCGGATACAATTGCAGAATTGATTATTTATTATTATCTCATTTTCGGATTAGCAAACCTTCTCAGAAACGAAACCTATTTCGTTTTCAGATTAACAAACCTTCAGAATTACGTCATAAATGTTCAGATTAATGAACCCTTTTTTATTTTCTGATAAACGAACATCGAGGTATAGGCATTTTACATGTTTCGGAATGACTATGTGTAACCGTATATTCAGGGTTATTTGGGGGTCTTATTGTTTCAGGATAATTCAAATATATTTCAAACGGAAAATAAAAGCAACATGCAAACAAGGCAATACGTTCTCCTTGACAACCTGAACAAAAGGTGATGACTGAGCAATTCAAACTTTGCACTACTAAAATTTCTGGACGTCCCTATCTTAGGCGCTATTTGAGCTAAAATGAAGAAATACCATGCAGGTAAAATTATTTTTGAAAAACACTGTCCTTTACAATGTTTATACAAATGTTACCCCTCCCTGGGTGGGATGGGCGTTAAACTCTCTCTCTGTAAATAATAATGAAGAGAGGAAAACAGTGATCAATCTTTGTGTGTCAGCATCGGAACGCAAAGGATAATGATGCATTTATTAAAAGAAGTATGCACAATAAAAATTAATACATAATAAGGATAGACTTCATCTATCAAACTCACTTTCGGACTTATGATTATCCCATATTAACTTGTCCTCTATACATACTCTATAATAAACATGCATAACTCTAGTATTTCGTAATAAGCTGGTAAACAATTTAAATTCCTATTCTCCATGACTATTCTTTAACATAATCATTGATAGCTATAAGTTAACTGATCTCTCATTAGGAAACATAGTATGAACTATTCTTCTAAAGAACCATCAACCACATGGCCTATTGATACCAAGCAAGACATCTCCAGTCTTAATCCTGAACTGTCGAGATGATCCCCTGTATCCTATAGGGAACTTCTGTGCCAGATGAACATCTTCTTTGTTCCAACATCCTAAATGGAATCCTTGTATACCTTGTTGCCCTTTCTGAGGTGATCCCTTAGTCCTTTCAAAATTAACTCTCTAACTCTCATAATCTCTAAACACTATTCTCTATTACTACAACACATTTCCTTACAGCATGCTATAGCTTAACCATTCCCTTAAGTATTACTTATTCTAACAAATCTTAAAGTAAACAGAACTTTCAGTGGTCAAGCGAAACAAGCTGAAAGTTAAAGAGCCTAATACATAACACAGATACTTTCTTGGAAAGACAAAGAACAAAAGAATATACAACACGTGCATATATGCCAATGCACCTTTGGAGTACTGACTCTATATTATATACAGTTTATACACACAGTTTAAAAGAATGTAGAAATAGTTTTACTGATACTTATTTCTACATTAATGTTTCAGGAACACAGTATCTAATGAAAATATAAACCAAGTCTTAACTAATTGTATCTAGACATCCATGGTTATACTATAGTATTGATGAAATAATTCACATTAATCAGTCTACTCTTAGGAAATCATAATATTAACACAAAAGTATCAATATGAGAAGAAAACATTAAACTCTTCTCCAGAATACACATACACATTAAAAACGTATAGTTACTAAGAAATAATGATAAAGTATCTTTTCCTACCTGTAAATAATAATGAAGAAAGAGGAAACACAGTGATCAATCTTTGTGTGTCAGCAATCAGCAAGGATAATGATGACCAACCACATGGTTTGACCACTGAGATGGGGTTTTGAGGATTGCTCCATTATAAAATAGGGGTGTGCAAATATCCTAATTGAGGGTTATATAATATTCTGAGAATGAATGGGTGGTATATTTGCAAGAATATAATCAAATAAATTTTGTAAGGGTACCCTATTTTGGAGGGGCCTCACACAAATACATGTATATTGGAATGTTAGGAGAGTAGATCACCCTGCGTGATTTTGTTTGCACTCTGCATTTGTGTATTTTCTGCAGATTATATACTTTGTTTTGAATATTGATTGTAATAAACATTTGATATTCAGAGAATGATGGCAACACTACGGAAAGATTCGAACATTAGATATTAGAACTCAAATTACGAAAATAGTCAGAACAGCTGAACCAAATGACTTCTCTTGAGAGGAACCATGAAAAATAAAATTTTTCTCTGTTTTCAATTGGGGGAATATTATCCATTGATAAAGGGTGTATTATTTATTAAACATATTGGCCCGTATTCCGAACCCATGAATAGCACTGAAGTTGTACGAATTTAGGTAAGATAATGCAACGTTGGTTTGAATTCATAGCATATAATTCTCTATGAAGAGTCGGTGTAGCACGAGTCTAAAAAAAAAATGATACAAATCCAGTCTGCGATCGCGTCAAAATCCATATGTACATTGTAAAGAATCTTAAACTAGGGTTATGGGTGGTTTAGAATTTGATAAGGCTTTGCGACTTTTATGTCGGAAGTCGCTAATTTGTCACTTTTCTCGTTATTTCACTAAAAATGAGTTGCATCATAAAACATTCCAGTAACAAAACTGACATTTGCCCCGAGATATACGATTCAGCGCCATGAAAAAAAAATGAAAAACAGAAAAAAAACAAAACATGGTGGCCCACCTCAGGGGCAATAGAAACTATAGCGTTATGTAAGTACCTTTGTCCTGTACCTAGCCCCGGGACAATTCAGCGCGCTGCCACCACCCATACAGAGCACGTAAACTGTCTTCTGCAATGACCCCATGCCATGCATGTAGCAAGTGGAAAATATAATGTAACTTGAGACAAGCATTGTCATGTTTTATTATAATTGGCCTAATGTAAAATATTGTTTAAATCTTGGATCTGTCAAGGGCATCGCTTTGATAAAGAAAACTAAATGTTACAATTTTATGTGTTACAAGTGCCCCATATGTCTGTTACAATTGCCCCGGGCTCGAGGGGCAATAGTAACACTCAACCTCTTGTTTTGAAATGATAATAGCTATAAAATAAATATCTTTACTTAACCCAAACCTATTCATAATTATGTCAAGCTAAGATATGCCTATTTCGTTTTTTAAGCAAGTATTTAGTATGGTGGCCCTGAAGTACTCTGCGTGAGAAGAGACATATATACGGTCAACGCCGTACATTCTGTAACAATTGTGTATCAATGTCCTAAAATATAGAACACCGCGCTGTGAACTTACGGTGAACCTTGAATAAACTCTTCAACCAGCACATCTACGCCGAAGATTTAACATGTTTGATGCGATCGCACTTTCACGCCCCGAAAGCACGCTATACGAAAACAACCATGTTTGCGAACAGTATTTTGGACCGCATCTACGCCGTACAGTTTTGCGTTCATCGAGATTGCACAGCCCAGAAGTACGGTCACAAACACAAGACTTTTCATGTTTTTGCCGTAGACTTAGTCTGCAAGCACAGACCCTATTTGACAAATTACAGTGTCATGTGAAGCTAATTCAGCACACAAGTGAATCTAGTCGCAAATTGTGAACTCCATGCTTTAAACTCTTGAACACCTAGTCGCAAACTCTGCAGTCATTACAGCGAACTATAAGAACCTTGCCAAAGACTTTGCATATTATTTTTCATTGCTGAAAACTTCTGAAATCTTTGAAGCGTTATTGGGAATGAAAAAAGAAAGAAATATATTTGGCCTATTTAGAATGGTAGAGAAGGTATGGTAGATAGAAAAGAAATCCTCTCGTCCAGCATTCTTAATACAACAATAATTAAAAGGCATTCTTCAAACACAAGGATAAATCTCATTTAGAATCAATCCTCTCGAAAGAGTCAAGACCATATGTTTTTATTATGCTTGATGAGCAATTGTTATGGAAAGAACAGATTGCTTATAATATAGCCACGTATTCTGGGGGGGGGGGGCTTTAAGGGCCCCGGCCCCCGGATGGGCGCCCGAAAGGGCGCCATAATGACCTCAAAGGGGCACCAAATGGACCTTAGGGGCGCCGAATCGATCAAAATGTTTAAAAATAATAATAATAATAATAATAATCATTAATAAAATTGATCGCCTGTCTTTCTGTTTAAACTTTTTTAAAATATAGAAACAAGCGGTTCCTACTATTTTGGTTAGGCTCAAACATTAAGCCCCCTCCCTGAGATGTGGTGGTATTTTAGGGGCTACACTCCTCAAACCCCCCCCACTCCCCCCGGTTCCGAAGCCTAGGCCTATGCATAACCGTCGAGATTTTTCAATGAGCATTTTATCACGCAGCATCCTCTAATATCGGAGGGGCATGATCAAGAAAGTGCAAAATATCTTGAAAATTTCATTTGCAATACAGGTTTTGCAGATCGCCTTGAAACCCAATTCTTTAAGAAAGTTTACTGGTTATATTATAAGTAATCTGTTCTTTCTATAACAATTGCTCATCAAGCATAATAAAACGATATAGTCTTGACTCTTTCGAGAGGATTGATTCTAAATTAGATTTCTCCTTGTGTTTGAAGAGTGCCTTTTAATTAGAATGCTGGACAAGAGGATCATGTAGAGAAATAATTTAATGACCAAATGGGGGCCTATAGTCTAGGGCCCCCTACTTCTAATCAATTTACCCTCCCGTAATTTAAAGAAAAAAATTTGCGTCTTTTTTGGACCCCAAATACGTTTAAGATCAATTTGGCGGTCCTTTTTAAGTTTAAGATAGATTTGGAACCTCGATCTTTTATGATTAATTTCTTAGTTGTATTTATTTGGATCTTTTCATCATACCCTATATCATTTCTTATTATTTTCTTCTTGTTTTAAAATTCTTTTATCCCTCTTCTACATGTATTTCTTTTCCATCTACCATACCTTCTATACCATCCTAAATAGGCCCAATATATTTCTTTCTTTTTTCATTCCCAATAACGCTTCATAGATTTCAAAAGTTTTCAGCAATAAAAAATAATATGCAAAGTCTTTGGCAAGGTTCTTATAGTTTGCTGTAATGACTGCAGAATTTGCGACTAGGTGTTCAAGAGTTTAAAGCATGGAGTTCACAATTTGCGACTAGATTCACTTGTGTGCTGAATTAGCTTCACACGACACTGTAATTTGTCAAATAGGGTCTGTGCTTGCAGACTAAGTCTACGGCAAAAACACGAAAAGTCTTGTTAATGCTACAGTCACACAGAACTTACGTTGAGTTACGTCCAGCGTTGCGTCAAAAAAAGTCACTTTTTCTTCGGATCCCCACGGATGCCTTCCCGTCACGCCTCAATAATTAGAAAATATACGGGACAAAATGCGGATGATACGAATAGTTACGACCAGATACGGACACTTGCGTCCACTTACGAATAACCTTACGAGTCTACTCGGTCTTTGTTTTTTCCGACTTTCGGAAACTCCTGGACACTTCTGAACACTTGCGGGGATCTACATACGTATACAGATAAATGGGAATTGTAATGAAAAATTATATATCTCTCTGGTCAATGAATGTGGGGTTTTTTAAACCTTCGCTAATAGATCACCTTTCCTATTTCTGCTAGTCAGTGGCGGATACAGGGTTTCAGGATAAGGGGGAGGGGGCGCCACCGAAATTTTCAGATTTTAACATGTACAGTCAATGAGCGGTTTTCAAATTATAGGGGGGGCGTCCCCTGCGCCTCCGCCTGGATACGCCATTGCTAGTTATATTGCTTCAAAGTCCTATCCCAAAAGCAAAGTGGTAAGTATAAAGACAAAGGCTGAAGAGGGCTACAGGACAACAGACGTTGATCCAGGGGGCAAAAACCCTCCCCCACCAAAGAGAGAGAGAGAGATAGAGAGAGAGAGAGAGCGAGGGGGGGGGGGCCTAATGAGGTTTCAAACCACTTTTTATATCGCTTCTATATACAGGCCATTAAAGAAGATTCGGTCCCTAATAAACAGACAAAAACGATCCCAGAAGAGACAACATGCAGCGAAATCCCTAATTTATGCAATTGATTATTAGATTATATTACAGTATTGTTTTTAAAGAAGTCTACCTTTATCAAAAGTTTAACTCCCAATTATATAGAAGAGGAAAAGAGAATTTCAATTTAGGGCCCTCCTTTTTTTGCTCTCACATTTTCCTCACGTATATTGAGGAAATTATAAAATTGAAAAGCAAAAACAGAATATATTAAAGTGATTATAATGTTAAATTTGTTCTTTTTTTTTGGGGGGGGGCGAGTGCATAACTTGACTTGCTTTCAAATCATTATATAGCATATTTTTTGTTCACTCTTGCATTCTATCATTTAGAGAATATGAAATTGTAGCCCAAACAGATCAGACTGCCCTGCTTTCCTAATTATTAATTGGTAAAGAGAGTATTTGCGCTGTGCGCTCACGTGATTTAAATGACATAATTTAAACAAATGGATATTAATAACCCTTCTTGATCGGGCATCGACCTCTGAAGAGGTCATAACCATGTTTATGATAGGGATTATCCAACTAAAGCGAATATTAAACAAAATTATTCAATATATTCTTGTCATATAAAAAAGGGGGAAAATTATTGAGTTATTAAATTTAATTGCAGAGGAATTCAATCAAATATGGTTTCGAACATTTTGTTTTCCATTGTTTTTTTAATTTTATTGAGTGGAAGCTCGCTTGAATTATTAGGTTTTTAAAATTTGTGTTCGAGGGGTACATGTTAGGTCCTAAATTTCCAAGAGGGGGGGGGGGGGGGGGGACAATTTTAAAACCTAAATTCAAGCGAGCTTCACTCAATAATTAAAAAAACAATGGAAAACAAAATGTTCGAAACCATATTTGATTGAATTCCTCTGCAATTAAATTTATAACCATAATTCCCCTTTTTAATATGACAAAGAATATATTGAATATATTTTGTTAATATATCGCTTAGTTGGATAATCCCTATCATAAACATGGTTATGACCTCTTCAGAGGTCGATGCCGATCAGAAGGGTTATTAATCATCATTGTGTTAAATTATTCGTATTTTAAATCACGTGAGCGCACAGCGCAAATACTCTCTTTACCAATTAATAATTAGGAAAGCAGGCAGTCTGATCTGTTGGCCAATTCATATTCTCTAATGATGAATGCAAGAGTGAACAAAAATATGCTATATAATGATTGAAGCAAGTCAAGTATGCACTCGCCCCCAAAAAAAAAGAACAAATTTAACATTATAATCATTTAATATATTCTGTTTTTGCTTTTCAATTTATAATTTCTCAATATACGTGAGGAAAATGTGAGAGCAAAAAGGAGGGCCCTAAATTGAATCTCTTTTTCTTCCTATATAATTGGGAGTTAACTTTATAAAGTAGATCTTCTTAAAACAATACTGTAATATAATCTATAATCAATTGCATAAATTGGGATTCGCTGCATTTTGTCTTCTGCGATCCGTTTTTTCTGTTTTAGGGACCCGGAATCTCTTCTTCTTTCTCTTCTTTTTCTTTCTTTTTCTCTTTCTCTTCTTCTTGCCTCTTTTTCTTCTCTTCTTCTTTCTTTTTTCCTTCTTTTTTTTCTCTCTCTCTCTTTTCTTTCTCTCTCTTCTTTTCTGCTTCTTATT